>CM060280.1:6630136-6813495 GCA_030684275.1 Acipenser oxyrinchus oxyrinchus | reverse complement strand
AGGGTGCGGGTATTCACTGACACGGGAGACAGAAATGGTATTTGAAAACACCACACAGGTGCTTGGTTTTATTTTTACTCTGGTGGGTGCACTGACTTCTTTTAGCCCGTAGAGGGCGCTGTGGTCCGTGGTCTGGCTACCAGCTATGGTATCCAGAGCCAACGGGAATACCACGGCAGGGTACTCAGGTACAGTCCGGCACTCGCAGGTGCTCACAAATTATAAAGAACGAAGAAGGCAAAAGAAACAGGGAAAATAAAACACAGTAAGGAAAAACTACAAAATAAATGTGCTGCACTTCAGCGGGATCTCCCAGTCGCCAGCTACCCGTGCGACCGGGACTCCGCCCTACACTCTGCTGTCTCCAACTCACTGCACAACAATACTGGGGCTGCCCAACAATTCCCCACTTTTCCCTCTCTTTCTTTAAAATTATTTTCTTTAAGTTTCCTTTTCGGACGGCTGTTATCCTCCCGTCCTTGGTAGTCAAACTCAGACCGCTTTGCTCGCTGGTCCAGTCTAAAGGGGCAGATCTGAGGAAACAACAGAGCATTACTTTATAGGCTAACAGTCCCATTAAAGCCCGCCTCCCAGCCACTCAGAGAGGGGGAAAGCACACACACTCTCTTCCCCACCTCTCCGTGTCACCGCCATGACTGGCAGGC
The DNA here is from genome assembly GCA_030684275.1 of Acipenser oxyrinchus oxyrinchus. NCBI lineage: Eukaryota > Metazoa > Chordata > Actinopteri > Acipenseriformes > Acipenseridae > Acipenser > Acipenser oxyrinchus. The sequence goes on along the minus strand of CM060280.1, from coordinate 6,812,830 downwards.
AGACCCCACGGGACTGCCGCCCCCTTCCTGCAGCATCGTGCATGCGTCAGACGGCCAGTCCAGGTCTCTCCCTGTTACATATCCTCCCCCTCAGAATGGCACCACCGGTCCATTCGAAATCCTACACCCCCATGCCTTCCCGAGAGAAAAATCAGCATTTAGATGGAGCTTTCCTGCTCGGTGGACAACCCTGAAGGCATAGGGCTGCAGGGCCAAGTACCACCGCGTGATTCTGGCATTATTATTTTTCATCCGGTGAAGCCATGCTAAGGGGCATGATCTGTCACCAGGGTGAAGTGTCGCCCAGGAGGTAGTACCGGAGTGACTCGACTGCCCATTTTACTGCGAGACACTCCTTCTCGATGGTACTATAGTTCTTTTCACGGGAAGGAGCTTCCTGCTGATGTACAGGACTGGGTGCTCACTTCCCGCACCTCCTGAGACAACACTGCCCCGAGACCTGTCTCTGACGCATCCGCCTGCAGGGTGAACCCCTTGCTGAAATCAGGACTGCACAGCACTGGCTTGCTACACAGCCTTCGCTTCAGAGCGAGAAAGGCCCTCTGGCACGGCTCCGTCCACTGAACCGTATTTGGGGCAGCCTTCCGGTGAGGTCTGTCAAGGGCGAAGCGGCGTGGCGAAGTTTGGAATAAACTTCCTATAATAGCCCGCTAGTCCCAGGAAAGAGCGCACCTGGGTTTTGGTCGTAGGGACCGCCAGTCAGCCAAGGCTTTCACCTTAGCAATCAGCGGTCTGATCTGGCCGCCCCTACCGATACCCCAAATACTCCGACTCACTCTTCCCAATGGCACATTTCTTTGGGTTAGCAGTGAGCCCAGCCTCCCGCAGGATTGCAATACCGCCGCTACCTTACACAGATGACTCGGCCAATCCTCACTGTGGATAACCACGTCATCTATGTAAGCAGCGGCGCACTGCTGATGGGGCCGCAAAATGCGATCCATCATCCGCTGGAAAGTGGCTGGTGCTCCGTGCAACCCAAAAGGCATGGTCCTAAATTGGTATAACCCGAAGGGAGTCGAAAACGCCGTCCTCTCTCGGGATTCTGAGGTCAGGGTATCTGCCAGTACCCCTTCGTTAAATCCAGTGTCGTCATAAAATGAGCCGTGCCAAGGCGCTCCAGCAACTCATCTACCGGGGCATGGGATAAGCGTCAAACCTCGATTTCTCATTAACTTCGCCTGAAGTCAATGCAAAACCTAGTGGACCCGTCTGGCTTATCCACTAAAACAATCGGACTGTTCCAGTCACTTTGGGACTCTTCTATTACCCCCAGTCTCAGCATCTCATCAATCTCCGTTTTTATTACCTGCCTTTTACGCTCAGGTATGCGGTACGGCCTCTGGCGAACCAGCGCCCCCGGCTCAGTCTCAATGTGATGGTGGGCTACTCGAGTCTGCCCCGGGACGGGAGAAAACACATCAGGAAATTCCGTCACAAGTGCCCGTGCCTGACATTTCTGTGTTGGTGTCAGATTTTCTGCAATCTGTACCGACCCTGTTTTCGCCACCACAGAAAGATCAGGTCCCAGGTCTGTGACGTCATCTGCCTGCGCCACTACCAATGCCTCCGGTTGCAGCCAGGGCTTCAAGAGGTTTATATGATAAATGTGTTTCTCCCTCCGTCGCTCCGGCTGGCAGATCTCATAGTCCACATTCCCAATCCGGTGTAACCTCAAAGGGTCCTTGCCACTTAGCCAGAAGTTTCGACTCAGAACTGGGTAATAATAGAAGTACTTTATCCCCGGCTGAAATGTGCGTAACGGGCTCCTCGGTTGTACTCATGCCTCCTGTCTGTGCTGAGCCTGCTGCAAATTGTCATCGCCCATTTTCCCACAGACTCAAGACGCTTGCGCAGGTCCAACACATACCGGACTGTATTAGTCGAATTATCCTGCTGTTCCTCCCACATCTCTCTGACCAGATCGAGTACACCCGCGGTCTTCGCCCATACAGCAGCTCGAATGGCGAAAAACCCGTGGGCGCCTGGGGTACCTCTCTGATCGCAAAGAGAAGGGAGGAATCAGCTGGTCCCAGTAACGCACATCACTATTAATAAATCTGCGCAACATGTTCTTAAGGGTCTTATTAAAGCGCTCCACAAGACCATCGGTCTGAGGATGAAACACCGAGGTCCTAATGGTCTTAATTCCCAAAAGCTTACATGTTCCGCGGATTAGTCGGGACATAAAGTTGGTGCCTTGGTCGGTTAGTATTTCTTTGGGAATCCCCACTCGGGAAAAGACCTTCACAAGCTCGTTGGCAACAGATTTGGCTGAGGCAGAGCGAAGGGAATGGCCTCTGGATAACGCGTGGCGTAATCCAGAATGACCAATAGGTGTGTGTATCCCGCCGCACTTCTCTCCAACGGCCCAACCAAATCCATTCCAATACGCTCAAACGGAGCTTCCACCAGGGCAACGGCACCAGTGGGGCTCGTGGGACGGCTCTAGGACTAGCCTTCTGACACTCCCCACAACGTTCACAAAAACGCCTGACGCCACCATCCAGCCCCATCCAGTAGAACCGTGACACAAGCCTTGCTTTAGTCTTATCCCTGCCCAAATGACCAGACAAAGGAATAGCGTGAGCCAGCCGCAATAAATCCTCCTTAAATGGTTGAGGAATCAGCAACTGGTGACGACTTCCCGGTCTGGGGCAATTTGTCAACACGGTACAGGAGGTCTCGGCGATTTCAAAGTGAGGGTGCGTGGCGGCGTCTGGGCTCGACCACCCGACCATTAACCACAGCTGCTTGGTCAAAGAGCCTGCCCAGCACGCCGTCACGCCCTTGCTCAAGTCGGAAGTCACGGAACGAGCCAAAAATCAGCTCCCATGGCTTCCAGCTCGGGATCAGGTCGGTCCTGAGCAGAGGCAGCCGAACCAGACCCCTGCGCTGGCTCGCGGCCTCCCCCAGACTCTTCACCAATCGCCCCCACCTGAAACTTCTCAAACCCCTTCCACTGCCAGCCCTCATTCTTAGCAGCCCGGCGCTCCCGCTTAGTTTTACGGGGTTTAAATTTATGACAAAACCACTCCGGTCGCGAAAGGGAAAGATCTCTCCATTACTTCCTCTTTCTTAGCCAATAGGGAGGACGGGCTGTCAGGGCAGCCAACCAACTCTTGAACTGCCCACAGTCCCGCCCCAGAACTACCGGTACTGGCAATCGAGGACACAACCCCACCTGCACCCGCGTCACCTGCTGGCCAATTTTCACCGTTATACTAACCTTAGGATAAGAGCGTATATCCCCATGAATACATTTAATATGCACCCGTCCCAATATTTGTTTATGCCCGGTGAGATTAGGCTATCCTGTATTAGGGACTGACCACACCCTGAATCCAGGAGCGCCTGGGTTTTGTACCATCCACGGTCACAGGAATAACAAAACCCGCCTGCTGAAGTGACTGAGGTAATTGAACATGCTTACCTGGTCGGCTGAGGTCACATTCCATCACGGGGCAATCCCGGCGATGTGGCCCACCTCCCTGCACGCCCAACACCTTGGTGGGCTGGTTTCTCGCCCGACGCTTCAACAAGGGGAGGAAACACTGGAGCCATCAAAGGGGCTCGACGGTAAGGTGTCCGCTGAGACCCCGGTCCGACACCGCAGCAGCCCGTGGGTAACCCCACCCTGCCCCAGTTCCCGGCCGGAGCTCCCGCTGACACCCCCGCCCAAATACCTGTCTACCCTTCCCCAGTCCCTTCGCCTCTCCGGGCCAGTGGAGGGGTGATACAGCCCTTGTGCTCCTTCCAGGCAGTCTTGCTGGCGTTGGCTCTGCTGCCTGGTACTGCTCCGCCAACTCGACCGCCCGATCCAGAGTGGCAGGTGCCTGCCGTTGCACCCACAGCCGAGGTGCGGTGCCAAGCACTCCAGGAAGCGCTCCACCACGATCACCTCCACCAACCTGGCTTTGGTGCTCGCGTCCGGTTCAGCCAGCCCATGGCGTAATCCTTTAAACGGTGGGCGATGGTTCTGGGATGCTCCTCTGCTGAAAACCGCTCCTCCCGGAACTTTCGCCGATACCCTTCTGGGGTGGCCCCCACGCGATTAAGGATGGCCGCTTTCAGCACGGGTAGTCCATCATCCTCTCAGGGGATAGCGTTCTCGCTGCTGCCTGTGCCTCCCCGTCAGCTGGGGCAAGAGGTAGCTGGCCCACTGTGCCTGAGCCCACCCGCCGAGGTCGCCATGGCCTCAAACACCTCCAAGTAGGCTTCGGGTTTATCCTCGGCTGTCATCTTTGTGGGTCTCTGTAACCTGGGGTCAGGACCTGCCGGTCGAGCAGTCCCCTGCACCGCAGCAGTTAGGGTCTGGCGCAGGAGGTCCATCATGGCCGCAAACTGGACGGCATCCATTTCTTCTCCGTGGGTGGGTGCACTGCTTTGTTTGGGCAGTGCCAGTGAATCCCACTTCTGACACCACGTGTGGAAGGGTGCGGGTATTCACTGACACGGGAGACAGAAATGGTATTTGAAAACACCACACAGGTGCTTGGTTTTATTTTTACTCTGGTGGGTGCACTGACTTCTTTTAGCCCGTAGAGGGCGCTTGTAGTCCGTGGTCTGGCTACCAGCTATGGTATCCAGAGCCAACGGGAATACCACGGCAGGGTACTCAGGTACAGTCCGGCACTCGCAGGTGCTCACAAATTATAAAGAACGAAGAAGGCAAAAAGAAACAGGGAAAATAAAACACAGTAAGGAAAAACTACAAAATAAATGTGCTGCACTTCGCAGCGGGGATCTCCCCAGTCGTCGCTACCCGTACGACCCGGGACTCCGTCCTACACTCTGCTGTCTCCAACTCACTGCACAACAATACTGGGGCTGCCCAACAATTCCCCACTTTTCCCTCTCTTTCTTTAAAATTATTTTCTTTAAGTTTCCTTTTCGGACGGCTGTTATCCTCCCGTCCTTGGTAGTCAAACTCAGACCGCTTTGCTCGCTGGTCCAGTCTAAAGGGGCAGATCTGAGGAAACAACAGAGCATTACTTTATAGGCTAACAGTCCCATTAAAGCCCGCCTCCCAGCCACTCAGAGAAAGCACACACACTCTCTTCCCCACCTCTCCGTGTCACCGCCATGACTGGCAGGCAGACCCCACGGGACTGCCGCCCCCTTCCTGCAGCATCGTGCATGCGTCAGACGGCCAGTCCAGGTCTCTCCCTGTTACACTGTCCCAAACTGTGTGACATAAATTATATATTATATAAATGGGGGAGGGTTAGGGTTAGGGTTAGGGTTAGGGTTAGGGTTGGGGGTGGGGGTAATACATTTGTTTATCAAATTATTCTGCCTTTAGTTGTAAAATTGTAAAGGGGTATTAGGGAACACACAGAATCATTCTTTTTTTCTTATTACTGAAGATTAACGAATTTTCTTCTCATAAAAAACTGTATGTTTTCTTCCCAAGAGTTAAAGTCTCTCAGTGCCTAACTCTATTACAAAACACATTTATCAGGTACCTATTACTGCGAAAAAATGTCATTGCCTAGCGGCTATGAGTTTCTCTCATGAAATGTAATTTGCATCACTCTACAAACATGAATATGAGTCAGTAATGACATTACACCCACATCTGTTCTTTTCTTAAGATCATATACACACACGCAGGAAGGAAGCAGCAGGGCTTAGCCAAAACCACAGGAAAAAGCCCTGGAGCATGTAGTCTGAGAGTGGCTGTGCATGTGAACAAGTGCGTTGTCCAATCAGACAGCGAGTGATCAGCCCTGCAGGCCAATCACAGGAAAGAGCATTCTTACTCCACAGAGGATGATATCAGAAGCTGCGACGGAGTCAGCCACTGTAGCTCTCCATCTTGGCTTTGCTTGCATGTGTGTGAGATTTAAACAAAGGTTTAAGAACCACAAAGACCACTCTGGGCTTTATCTGGCTGAAGAACGTGTGCTTCGCCTTAGCAACACAGTTAAGAGGCTAATTGTGTTAACCTTATAATGAGGAAATGGTATATAGGGCAAAGGTGAACCATGACCACACTGCTTTAAATATCCTGCTGTATAAAATGCTGCTTCATAACGAAGGGAAGGGTCTTGTTTAAGGTGAGAACAGATTCATATAGGATCATTGGTAGTCTTTTGATACATATGCAACACAATAGATTTTTTATACAACAAAAATAAATAAATCAATGTCTTATTTTTATTTTATTTTTTTAATTCTATTTTTGACAACTGTTCAGTCAGTCTGTTTTCTATAAATACATTTAAGAACCCACAGGCCTTCAGTTTGTAATAAAACCCGAACAGACTAGACAGCTCTGCCCTAGAAAGGATTTGAGGAAAAGAAACAAAACGAGATGTCACTGTAGATACAGTTCCCTTTTATTTTTGTTGTGTTTGCATCTAGTCTAAGGGTCAATGGTAACACAAGGGCAACTACAATGGTACAAGCAATCAGTACAAAGTTACTACAGTTTTAATGGTTTGACATGCTAAAAGTACCAAAACAATATGTTCAGGTAATCCATTGAACTACCATGCTGTGTCATGTGTAGTATTTATTGTTTTCAACATTAAGAGCCTAGTGACGCAAGAACAGCAAATCTACTTAGAGGTGCAAGTGGAATTAAAAGCTATAATCATATGATGCTAATTAGTTGGGGGGTTTTTTGCAGTTGCTCATAATACCTTGGATGCATTGGGGTTCCAGTGTCAAGAATAGTTGATCTGTATATTATTGCTCTAAAGAAAAAATTGGCAAGGATGAAATATCAAGCCTGTGTGTGAACTGGACCCTACACACCGCAAGTGAACACCCTAACCACTATGCAGAAGAGACAGGCATGTCTGCATTTATGGTTCGAGAGCGTTTAACACTCAACGCTCCCCGCAACACCATAAAGTGGGCTTTAGTTTGAGAAAAATAAGGATTTCAAATGACAGGGTAATGGGTTCGAACCGGCAAAGACAGGATTGATCACTGACGCATAGCACATTGGTCAAAATCTGATCACTGTGGTTTATCATTCTATTGCCATTGTGTAACAATTTCCCCTTAGCAAGGAGTATTTGCTTTGTCATTGCAGTGTCAGTGCTGCATTGCCATTTATAGCTTGGGAGAAGATAACTGACAAAATGCATGTATTAACAAATTACTCCACATTGTCTAAACTCTCCCAGTAAAAGTTACTAAACCATGAATAAACAACTCAGCCATAGATTACTTACTTGCGAATTGTGATCTGTAGTAATAAACACTGGGAATCTTATCAAAGGTGTCTATGAGAAATATCTCAATATAAAAACCCTTTCCACTGCTAAACTGTGTGGTCCAGTGGTTAAAGAAAAGGGCTTGTAACCAGGAGGTCCCCGGTTCAAATCCCACCTCAGCCACTGACTCATTGTGTGACCCTGAGCAAGTCACTTCACCTCCTTGTGCTCCGTCTTTCGGGTGAGACGTAGTTGTAAGTGACTCTGCAGCTGATGCATAGTTCACACACCCTAGTCTCTGTAAGTCGCCTTGGATAAAGGCGTCTGCTAAATAAACAAATAATAATAATAAACTGCAAGAGGGAATAAATTGGGAGGATTTGTAAATACTGACTTCTAAATCAGTGGGCAGAAAATTACATTTCTTGGTTATGTTACCAATAGGATATTCATGAAATGTTTCATTTGTGTTGGAGATTTTGTAGTTTTTATTTACGAGTTGTGAAACTCGACGCAGTTTGATTTGTTTATAACTGAGCTCCCCCATCCCATGCTCGTGAGCTTGCTCGTCAGACGAGTTTTGCAAAGCTCTTACAGCTTGATATTCAGGTTACAAGGATCAAATGAGTATTTTCTATGAAGGGCATATTGTACCCTGGAGTACTCCATGCAAATCCGCTACCTTTATCAAATTCATTCATTTTGCACCGGGCTCAAAAACATATAGCAATACCATGAAAAAATGTCAAACACTAAGAAAAGAATAAGCAGGCATTGAAATCGGTATTCTGTAGCTGCACACAAAATAATTTGTGTTTTACTGTTGATGTCTCTCTATGTTACGAGAGAGAGGGGTGCAACACATTATTGATATCATTCTTTATTGAAGGCTTTACATGATAAACATGGACCTGTGCTTTGCAATACATTTACTTCAATAAGCTTGCTTTCCACATATAAGGGTGGAGGAACTGGAAATAAAGGTATAGAGGTTAGAACAAGGTGGATGGAAAAATCTGCGTGTTCAGCCTTGTTTGTTTTTTGCCAGTATAATAGGCAGTTGGTATCAAGCATGCAGGAATCATGAGCTGGCATAAGCGGGGCTGTAAACAAGGAAAGCTGTTTGAAATGATAGTAACCAGAGCCCTTGGCAGGCTTCTCCATGTCCTTGAAGCTAGGTGACGGTCACTGGATAGCTGAAATATCCCCTCACCTTTGTCCCAGATAGGGCTTTGCAATTGAGGTTTGTAAATGTGGGCTTAAGCACATAGCCCTGAGACATGCCACATCTATGCAAGGACTTTCTGGTGTGGTACCAAATATAATTCTGACTAAATCATGGGCTATTCCCAGCCAAGCAAGATTCAGAGGCATTTATATTATACAATACAGTGGGATTTATACTATATAATACAATGGTATTTATACATGTTTACCATGGTAAATTTGAACTGTACTGTTTTTCCATGGTTATACTATGCATGTTACCATAGTTTACCATGATTTGCCATGTTTTTAAATAGGCTTTACATATTTCTGTGGGCTTTACAATGCTTACAATTGTTACAAGATATCACATTATTTTTACATACAATTACCCATTTATACAGTTGGGTTTTTACTGGAGCAATCTAGGTAAAGTACCTTGCTCAAGGGTACAACAGCAGCGTCCCGCACCTGGGATTGAACCCACGACCCTCCGGTCAAGAGTCCAGAGCCCTAACCACTACTCCACACTTTACCATGCTTTCCCTGTGTTGTATTACACTTTGCTATGCCTTCACTGTGGTAAACTTTTATTAAGGACCCAGGGTACAACAGGGCAACATGCCCCTCACCTGGTTAATGCTAAATCCAATCTGTCTGGATAAGTGACCAGTCTATATTCAACGGATCACAATTATATTTATGAACGGTTCACAGATGCCCATCGTAATTCCCAGACATAAAGGTTGCCCATTCTAAAAGCATAACAAAGTGTAAAAAAGCATAGTGAAAGCACAGTAAATCATAGGTAAGCATTGTATATCCCATACAGGAATGGTAAAACATGGTAAATGCATAGTTAAAAGCATAGCCGTGCAAATTTGCTGAGGTAAAATTGGGCTGACAATGGCATTGACTCATGCCTTCATCAATCGCAGGGAGTTCTGCAAAGAGCTGTTTTCCTCTTGTAAGCTCCCCTGCAGCTTCATGCCTCAACCTTACTTGGTGGTTTTAGTTGTTCAATCAAGGCTGGTTATCTCATTACTGGCAGCGCTCCAGTGAATGGGTTCCTGGAAGGGTTTTGAAGTTGTACGGCAGGCTGATAGGAATGGGAATTCATCTACCTGCTTTGGATTCCATGGGACAGCTGCTGCGCTGGGATTCGTAAACCCCTTGTTTATAAATATGAGTCTTCGCTGGGCAGGTACGGTACCTGTGTAATCTCCACTGTGTCAAACACTCCCAAAAAAACACCTGGGAATCCAACTTGGCACAAAAGTACCGGCATATTTTAAATGTGGGGATTTAAGATGTGATAATTGTCTCCTCTTCAAAGCAAAAGATCATCGTTCAATTATATTTCCAACTTTTCTATACAAGATGTCCTTTTGCACACGTTAGTAATCATATAGCATGAAAACAGGTTCTAAAGCAATGGCTTTGTTTCAGTATTATTGAGCTACACTGTGCAGAGAGGGGCTCACACACACTGTAATAGAAGGACGGAACAGCCTTTAGTCACTGGCTTAGCCTAATAATAGAACCAGTTTCTAAGAAGGAAAGGTGTTCATACAATCTGGAGCAATCTTCTCATCAGGCCTTGAGGAACCCACTAGAATTTGATTTCTACATTTGCTCCAGTTATGAATAACAGAATGGGCTACTAAATCATTATAACATTATGTTATATCTTGTTACAAACCTTATTGGTCCTACTAATATTATAGACTGCTGAGGAGCTTTCAGCCAATTGAGTTTTGCGTGCCACAACATATCACAAACAAACCCCATTCACGACATCAACCAAACCATATTGAACTTTGTCCTCGCTGCAGTTACAGTTCATGAATCATGTCTCTTGCGTAAAGAATCATAGCTTAGACACCTTTTGGAATTCTATTCAAATGCAAAGTCAATTCAAAACAAAGTCACCTACAGTACCACATCCATTTTACAGAATTCCCTTCCAATTCTGTGCCAGTGGACTAAATAAACACTTATTATTAATATTAGAAATACTTGGATTTGAACTTTGTAACATAAATCTTAACAGAAAACAGTGTTTGAATGGCAAGTGTTTGCGTGCATTCACTTCTGTTCGTGAGCATATTCTCTCATACCCAGACGTTTGCCGTCCTATACCCCAGATCACAACCAGACATTCTTTGAACCCAGACTTGTATAAGGAATTGCATCCCAATGCAGTTATTAATGGTGTCCAAGCTTGGTATCACAGTCCATGCCAGGGGACTATAGAGTATCACACAGTCCTTACAAGGTTTTTGCTGGGGCATAGGCTATTATTAGGAAGGTGTAAGCTTCCTCAATAACACAGCAGTGTTTGCAAAATGTGTTGATGTGTTTATGTAAGCTCATTGCTACATACTGCACCATACTGTCTGCAGGAGCATTCTTGTTTTTCTGTGTTCAGACTGTATGGAGGTGGGTTGCCAGGCTCTCTGCATTTGCTACTGGCTGTGTCACCACCGCTTGCACGGTAGGTTCTCACCTGCGTTCTGTTAACTGTGCTGGAAAATATACTCCTGACTGATAGGACATTGATGTGCAGGAGTTTCCAGGTTTGCAAAGGTACATTTTCGTTTTAAACATTCACAATGCGTTCCTGTCAACAGGAGCCTTGAATATTGAATACAAACATATTGCACTTGCATTTGTTTTGTAAATGGCCATGTATTTGAGCTCTGTTTTACTCCCCCAAGTTCCCTTACCTCACTAACACCCAAAAACAGCTCAAGCTCTGATCTTTCTACCAAGCCGTTCTCCTCTTTACACCCATGAGCTCAACAGTGGATGCTGGTGAGCTTAACGGCTCCTGGAGAACAAAGGCAGGCCCTTTCCATCTGCCGGAGCTCACTGGGCTAGTAGGGGTCTCTGCAGCACAGTAACATGATTTATTTGCCTCCCTAAATCTCCAGAGCCAATCTGACTCTCCCCACCAAAGATCAGTCACTTCACACAGCCAGGATGCATAGGTACATCAAGTGGTTGCGTTTTTACCAGATGAGCCCACTCAGGGACCCTCCACATTATAATCACATTTGAAAAATATCCACCACAATGAGTTCTTCATTGTAGCCCAGTTGCATGGGGGCAACACAATAAGAACATAAGAACATAAAAAGGTTTACAAAACGAGAGGAGGCCATTCAGCCCATCTTGCTCGTTATGTTGTTAGTAGCTTATTGATCCCAGAATCTCACCAAGCAGCTTCTTGAAGGATCCCAGGGTGTCAGCTTCAACAACATTACTGGGGAGTTGGTAAATGTGGAGCCACATTATGCTAAATAAGTGGTTAAGTTAAAAGAAGCCACTACAGCCATTTCCCAGCACTAATTTCTCATATTTAATTGATAATTCAGTGAGGGTGGTCCACGTGCTTCTCCAATCCCTACCATCTTCAAACACAGTAGTGCATTTAAGTATTGATACTCATGTTATTCCCATTGATCATGCATTTGATTCAACAGTTTAACACTAGGGTGGAAGCATCAAGGTTCTTGGTCCACAGCCCAGACTACCTCCAGTTCTCAAGTTGACAAGGTTGGTGAAAAAGAGGGGAACTGGCTGTATTGTATGAAGCACTGCTGTGATCCTGTCCAATGTCAATGACATAAGGTTAAAAGCTTTATAACCATGAATGCAAATGAGACTCTTTTGCATAGTGGTTAAGGCGCTCACTTGAGGTGTGCAGGATCACTGGTTCAAGCCTTAGACAAGCAGCTCTAGTTTGATACTGGAATGAGGTTTATAGACTGCTTCATGGTGGGGCTGGAAACATGGCACAAGACTCTTCACAATAGGAGTTACCTGATTACTGACTAGACTGGATTGACCAAATTGGGTAATGCATTGTAACGCCCTCTTTGTCACTGCTGCCAGGGAGGGGGTGACATGACGAAATCTAAAACCTTCCAATATTTTTCACTTTGCCTTTTCTGCTGAGGAGTGGTTTCTCTCATTCATCTGCCTATGACAAGGTGGTGTGTATAATCACTGAATCAGTTTCGGACCACATGTTTAAAACAGGAATTTCAGACCTTCTGGAGCAAGTACAGGCAAGTAGCAGGGCAAGGTACAAATGTTTATAAAGAATTTAGGAATGCAAGCTATACTGTATCTTCAATGCCATGTTTTTTTTATTTTTTATTATTTTTTTATAATACTTTATGATTTGAGTTTAAATGTATTATTTTACTCCAGTTACGCTCCCTCACCACAGCAACTCCCTACAACTTCTCAGGAGATTCCCAAAGCTACTGAGTCCCTGGCCATGATCTGATCTGGAGGTGGTGTAGCCGCGATCTGGAGGTGGTGTAGCAGCGAGAGGGGGTGAGGAATGAAATGACCCTGCGTCTCTGTGCTACCCCTTCTGTAGCGCTGTGTACAATCCCACTGGAAACAACACATTACTAACTGGAGCTATGACCATTGAGGACCACCCCTAATAAATAATAACTATAAACAGACAGGCACATACTTCCATACTCTTTGCCAATTTGGATCTGCACACCATAGTGTTCAGACGTCATGCTTGTTACAGGTCTGTGTTTTAATTTGATTTACACCATTGCAATGGGGTTTGATTTAGCGCTGGTGAGATTTGATCCCTTGCTTGTCACCCTGTGCCTCCTGGGTGCTCTAGTCTATGTGAAACAGGACAGGAAGCAGCCATTCTCTAGCTGGTATAGTGCCAGTCTTCAGAAGTCCTTTTCTATCATCAGCCTGCAGCCCAGGATGCAAACTTGAAAACGCAAAGACATCATAAGTCTATAACCCTGAAGAAGCAACTTTACCAGCAAGATCAACACAATACATTTGCAAAAAGAAATATTATCCAGTGGTCCTGATACTGTAGAACATTGGCTGGTCTCTAGAGCAACGGATCTCCAGTATGTATTGGGTAGTTTATACCATTGTGAAAGTTGGAAAAGTCACAAGGAAATGACTTTGGCTGTTTCAGCTTTTTTCAGCTTTGTCCACAGCAGTTCAGCAGAACTGTCTTTCTCTGCTTGAGAGAGGCAAGACTGAATGGCGTCCTGGGGTGACAGGTCAGGACTGAGGGTCTTGACTGCAGAGCTGTGAGGGGAAGCTCTCATGGCACATTTCAAGAATTCAAAACCAAGTACAAATGCGTCTTTGCAAAATACAACTGAAAACATACATGTGCATATTATTACACATAGTAATCTAATCTAGCCATTGAGAAATATGTTATTATTAAAAGCTAGAAGACTTTTTACATTATTTCTTAGCAGACGCCCTTATCCAGGGCGACTTACAATTGTTACAAGAGATCACATTATTTTTACATACAAATACATTATTTTTTACACACTTATACAGTTGGGTTTTTACTGGAGCAATCTAGGTAAAACACCTTGCTCAAGGGTACAGCAGCAGTGTCCCCCACTTGGGATTGAACCCACAACCCTCAGGTCAAGAGTTCAGAGCCCTAACCACTAATCCACACTGCTCCACATTTCTTTTCACAAAACAAACCCTTTCTGGTCTTACTGAGGGTTCTTTCTGAGCGCCATGCCAGAATATCTGTTCCCCTATCATTAAGCCATCTTTCTTGAAAAGCTTGTTTTTTACAAAAGGTGCTCCAGCTATCCAGTTAAACTTCCTCAAACACGGCTTACCTCCTGTTCCCCCGGTCTAGTCTATTGAGCTGAAACAGTGACTTGGGTCAGCATTATATATGCATTTTAATTGTATACACTTAAACTAAACACCACCTTTTTTAAACGCAGGAGATTTACGGAGACAAAACTTACAATCTCCCCTCCTGCCCTTCTCCTTTACTGTTGCCAAGCAACGTGGACAGGAAGCCAGTCCTTGAGATAAGGAAGTGCTCTTTATCAGGAAGTTCTCCTTCCTTGCTTTTTCAAACAGACTGCATGTTTATTCTGTAAACACAAGTGATGTTTCTGGCTTCTGAAAACTGAAAGAGAGGCCACTCATTGCCCAGGGAGCTAACATAAAAAACACACAGAGTGTAGAAAACAACAACAACAAACAGCGATCACAATTTCCTACCTGAATCCCAGCCTTAGAAAGACAAAGGCAGGAATCTGAAGCCAATTTTACACAGTTAGGCTTGACAACACAGCTGATGTCTGTAAGTTTGTCTGGAAAATCCTAACTGCCTAGTGCTGAAGAGACTTCCTCATTCATGTGACAAAATATTTTCTATTTACTAACAATTCAGAACGACTGGGCGAGTGATTGGTTCTTCATTTTACCCCCCATAAAGGGTTGATTCAATGAATGGGGTAAATGGGGTTTGTCTAAACGTATGTCTGTATAATGCAATATTATGCCACCCTCCCAGTCACTCTGCATTTCATCTGTTCCAAATCTTGTTGATGTCATCCCTGCCAAGAATCACAGTGGTGGCCATTACCCAGTTGGCTTATTGAGTGCTAATTGGGGAATGGCCACATGCATAAAAACTGTAGGGATTTGGATCAGACCCAAAAATGAGGCCAGATCATACAAAATGTCAGTTTATATAATGCCATGTTTACTGTTTCAAGAAGTCTCTTCTACTCAAGTACAGCTAACAAAATAAAATCTTGTGTTACTACCATCTTAGATCTCACATTTTCCTAAATGGATTTAAACATGCAGCTTTGCTAAGTGTGCTGGTAAGAGACGCGGCTGGATGGACAAACAGCCTGCAGTACAAGCAGCACGTAGAGCATCTCATCCAGGGCTCCAGGGCAGGAATGCTCCATTAACAGGTGACTGACTTTGTTCAGAAACTTTCCCTGGAGCTAGCAAGCATGCTTTCCATAGCTGATCAGGGTGCAATTTGATGGGGGGGATTTCCTTGGCTTCCTTTTTTTATCCCTCGCTCTGCACTTTCAGTTGTCATCCCAGGGGAGGGATAAATGTATTCCCCCCCCCCGATAAAAGATTTTCAATTTACAATGATTTCTTCAGGAAATGTTAAACGTGTTTAAAATGAAAAATGTATGACGCATCATTTTTATGCAGACTGACTTCAAAAAAATCTCTGTCTAAGCACTTCAGACTGTAAGGTCAGTAGCACATTCTGTTAACATGTTTAAAAATAAATAAATAAAAGGAATGGAGTTTGGTTTCACTGGAGCCGGATCATGAAGTTTGATCGGGTTCGGATTCCACTCACCCATCATTGTCATCCAACAGTAGCGCTGTACTCACCGTAGCAAGGCAAATTAACCAATAAAGGCAAATTAACCAAAGAAAGCTTCTGACAAAGTCCCGCATAAAAGATTAATTCTCAAACTGAACGCAGTAGGGATTCAAGGAAATGCATGCACATGGATTAGGGAGTGGTTAACATGTGGAAAACAGAAACTACTGATTAGAGGAGAAACCTCAAAATGGAGCGAGGTAACCAGTGGTGTACCACAGGGATCAGTATTAGGTCCTCTGCTATTCCTAATCTACATTCAAGATTTAGATTCTGGTATAGTAAGCAAACTCGTTAAATTTGCAGACAACACAAAAATAGGAGTGGCAAACACTGTTGCAGCAGCAAAGGTCATTCAAAATGATCTAGACAGCATTCAGAACTGGGCAGACACATGGCAAATGAAATTTAATAGAGAAAAATGTAAAGTATTGCATGCAGGCAATAAAAATGTGCATTATAAATATCATATGGGAGATACTGAAATTGAAGAAGGGAACTATGAAAAAGACCTAGGAGTTTATGTTGACTCAGAAATGTCTTCATCTAGACAATGTGGGGAAGCTATAAAAAAGGCCAACAAGATGCTCGGATATATTGTGAGAAGTGTTGAATTTAAATCAACATTATCTGAAAGAGTGGCTTGCAACAGAGAAGTCTTTAACCAAGTGTAGTCCTAGGTATCGTGTTTTAAAGTATAGAACATGTGCTTCTCTCTATGAGACCCATATAACACACGGACGTGCACAGCAGGTAAGATTTACACAATTGTTTTGTTAGCTGATCACTTTGACAAAGTAATTCTAACACACGAATCTAAAGAAAAACGGATGCGAATGCTGAGAATAACAGCATTGTGTGGAAGGAGAAACAACAGAATTGACACAGAGGGCTTTAGTTTAACTCTATCGCAGTGAGTGGCTAACCTTAGTTTGTGAATCACCCAATACCTTTACATACAATGTCTGCTGTAACAGATAGTATCGGGATCTGTATGTTTTGATGGGCTGATGAGGGATTTTAAAGTTATCAAGCAGAACACAGGCTAACTTGTATGCGACTCCTATCTGACCATTAGTTTGGTCATTTTTATATTGTAATTTGTTGGTTATTTATTCTTGGTGAGATTTCAAATCTATTAACTACAAAACCTTTACAAATGACGACCTGTGTAATTAGAGGGTTTTGAAAACAAGAGAGAGAAGAGTTTTATTAATTTTCAAACTTTTATTTATCAAAACTAACCCATAGGGTTTATAAAAACAATACAATACAAAATATAATACTTCTTTTTCAAACGAAATATCCAAAATATTACAAAAAAAAAAAATATACAAAAACATTTTTTTAAATCTCTTTTTTACAGATTCAAATGAGAAAAAAAAAAAAAACTAAACATTGGTTCAGATTCACCCAATGCAAAATGAAAATGCAGTGCTGAGAGCAGTCCTCAAACAATACAAACAGAACAAGGTGCATTGATTTGTCAGAGAAAATTAATGCTGTTTTAAACCAAGTTTCAAATTTGGCACTGAAAGTGTCTTAAGTTTGGGCTTTCATTACACTTTGCCTAAATAGTTTCCCTTAGATTTTGCGTTGCTATTAAAAGTATTTGGGGGGAATTAACCCACATTCCCCCCCCGCCCATACGCTCTGACAATCAAGAAAACACCTTCAAACATAGAATTAAAGTCTCTGTTTATACATTATTTTTAAAACAGTAACAAAATCCGTTAGACAAATAGTGGAATTCATAATTTTCCTCACAGGCAGTTATAGAGCAATTTGCATTCTTAGAAAGTGCTGTAATACAGTCAAAAAATAGTAAGAAAAACACTGATTTACAATCTCTTTGGAAGACCAAGTAATAGATTTCCATTCCTCTGAGTGATGCCGGAGGAAACCATGTGGCTGATATTCTTATTGAATACAAAATTGAAATATCTTTATTTTTCTTGTAGAAACAAAATGACCGTTGCTGCTTTCTTGACTAGGAAATGCTCATATGCCATCGGTTCTGTATTTCTCCTCTCAGCCTCCTCATGGCCATTAACTACACGTCCTCTGCTACTCTGTAAAAACAGGATTACTGGAATGACTACAGTGATTCACATGGACGGCTAACCCCAAGAAAGCAGCAAAACAGAGCGCAGAGCCACTAAATCCAGACTGGGGCTTCGGGCCTCATGCCTCAGCCTTCAGTACTACATTGATTAACAATTCTTCCATGTAATTTATTGCTAGATTTCTTTACTAACAAAATAGATGTGAAACTATATGTTAAAATAGAAAGAAAACGATCGTCTATAGGCCTTTCGTTTCCATTTTTTTCAGTAGGAAGAACAGCTTATCGAAAGAAGCATCAGTTGTTGTTTTTTTCAGAGCACCAAATAGACCTGGCTGAGAAAGTTTATGGAATTATTTTTCTTTGCATTTACAGGGCCTGAAGTGTCGGGACACAGGTGATGTCAAGAAGGCTGAGCCCTCTTTCTCCTCCATTCCTCAAAAAAGCCAGCCTGCTTCTCAAGACCAAGGCACTGGCCTTCTGTCACCTCCAGACTTGTGCTTTTACACCTAGTTGTCGGAATCCCGGGAAAAGTGCTGAGGAAGGTTGAGCTAACCCCGCAGCAGAAAGTTGCTAAGCGACCCCCTTTATTAGCAAATCTACAAAGCGTTGCCGTTGCATTCTTCGTCAACCTGAAAAAAGAGAAAAAAGAAAAGCTTATTAGATTTAGGAACTAACACATACTTTAAAACAATCCTAGTGGCTGAATTAGGTCAAGTCTAAGAGTGAAAGAAGGGGTAGTTACCTCAGTGTAGGCTGGGGGTGAACAGAACTGGAACTGGGGTGCTGTCATGAACAGAGGGCTGTCGCTGCCATCATAGTCGTCCAGCAGCGGCGTGGTAGGGCTCTCCATGCGGCAGTCTCTGGAGACATCACAGTAACTTGGGGGTGCTTCGGGGAGGCGAAGAGACACCCAACTGTTGTTTGCGCTGCTGCCCTCCTGGCTGCTCATGCTATTGGTGCGGCTGCTGCAACCACTGTAGGGGATCGTGCCGATGACCAGAGGCAGCTCCAGGACCAGCTTGTTAGAGCCAGGGATGTGGATGTAGATCTGCGAGATGGAAAAAGAAGGAATGTTAAAAATGTCTTAGTTGAGAACAAACCAACACCTGGATTAGGGGGGGCTGAATCCCATTGCAGGCCTTGTCCAAGATCTTGCAGGATAAGATCCCTACTCGCTCACCCAAAAAGAGAGGGGGTGTAGTTATCTACTTTGTAGAACTCTGAACTAAAGGCTGTCAAGCATGTTGAACTCACCATTAGGAAGTATTCCACCCGGATGATGTTGCAGGCCAGGATAGAGGGCTTGATCTTGGGTACGCGAATGGTCTTGCCCCTCCAGGTTTCGCACATGCCGGAGATGATGTGGTTACCCCGGACGGAGGACAGCTTCTGCTGGAAGATTTTGGTGCGGCCGTTGGCCTGGTAGGTGTGCTTGGCAATGATGGCTGCTTTGGGCACCACGATGCGAGAGCAGGAGTTTTCAAAGTCTGCGTCGATCGTGATCTCCTCTCCTGGTGACACAAGGAAAAGGCAATGTTAGTGATCATCAATCTTCAGGCGATAATAAGTTAGAGACACCGGTACATCAACGTACTTGTATCTAGCAGAAAGCTTACCTTGACAAAAGCCTCTCCTGTCGATTCTGGCATTGAGTGACACCTGTCCGTCCGAAATGAACATGCAAGTCACTTTCTTTTCTTTAGTCCCAGCGGCGGGTGACTGCAAATAGGCAGAAAGGAAACATTAATGTCGATTGAAGCTAGGTTAGTCATTTTCAATGTACATGCACTTGAGTTACTGAGTGAGTTACTGTACCAGGTGAGTTAATCATTAACCACTAATTGCCCACCACAGTCATAAAGCCTCATAAAGGCATGACTGTTTCTTAATGAGATATGCTTCGGTGCTACTACTGTGTGCTCACTGTAGCGGGACAGAATTGACCAACCCTGTGTTGTCAGTCACAAAGGCTTAAGTGACCTTGGCCTAACACAAATCCAGGTAATGTGTCTCTTAAATTAACTTGATATACTTAATCTCTAGACTTGAACTGGAGATATGAGCTGTAAGAGATTCCAGCTGCTATCCATTTTAGCAGATTGCAGCTTTGGCAATGTTTTACTGCAAGCCCATCATTCTTTCAAGCTCTTAACTAGTGCCAAAAGAAAATACGCTTTCTATTCAATTCTGTATTTTGACTTTTGCATTTCGACTATTGTAAAGTGCTTTGTGATGGTGGTCCACTATGAAAGGCGCTATATAAAATAAAGATATATATATATATATATATATATATATATATATATATATATATATATCTATATTTTTTGTATTATTTATGAATGCCCTTACCATCAAGTCTGGTGTGTTGACGTCAATGGGCTCCACCACTTCAAAGTTGGTCCTGGTTTCCAGTAACGGCTGACTGGGACGCTCAAGAAAAGCTTTAACGTAGTACTGTACGCTGCCAAACTTCCCCTTGTAGGACGAGACCAATTGCCTGTGAAACACAAAATGAACATTTTTCTTAGCACTTTGTAGAGAGCGCATCGGTTAAGCTTCATTTTCAAAAAGGTCACATCTATGCTGGAAAAGCACAGTGCTTCAGACACATACCCTTGTTGTGGAAGCTCAAACCCAAACTTGTATTCGTATTTTTTTCCAGGTCTCAGTATCACTGAACCATCAGCATCTAAAAAAAAAATAAATAAATAAAACATTATCGGTTAGTTCTTGTGCAGTACAGTGCAGTACAATGACTAATGTGACGTCATAGACCTATTGCTGCTCGCTATTGGTTTAACATTATCTAGGCTTTCAAGCAGCGCACCCCTGTTATCTCGAGGGAAACCCCTCCCTAATACACATCCCGTGCTGCCTGCCAGCCATTGCTCTCAAGAGCATGGGAACCCCCATTAGCGCGTCCTCAACAGCGCCCCCTCTCGCCAGCCAGGGGAATTACAGTAATTTTAGCAGCCCAGTCTACATCCGCTCAGATAATGACAAACGGATGGGAACAATTCGATGCATTTGACGCCGCCGCTGTTTCAAATTGACCCCATCTAAAAGCTAAAATCATGAAACCAGCAGGAAAAATTGCCAATTAAATTGTCGAGCAGTTTTAAAAGTTTTTCAATTACAGTACTGTATAAAATCCCTTTTCGTATGGTCTCTGAGTGTGTTCTGTAACTGATATAAAGCATTGTATTGTATAACACCATTCTGTGCGGTGATGTCTGATGCTTTGAGTCCCGTTTCTTACCTGTTGGCTGGTCATCCAGCGTGACCGTGTCTTCGTAGCGGAGATAGTCGATGTCCTCCCGACAGCGCTGCTTCCCCTTGGCATATTCCACTTTGGCGCATCCGATGCCGATAACTCGCACCGCCGACACCTTGGTCACCTCGGCTACCTCCACCAAAATGCGTCCAGCTACTTTATCTCCACTCGAGTAAGTCTTGCTGGGGTCGCTGAAAACCACCTCAAAGTTCTTCATCTTCTTTGTCATCACAACCATTTTGGCTTCTTTTTTTGTTTCGTTTCCCGAATTTAACGCGAATGAAAATTTCGAATATTATACGGTGTTGAACAAACCAAACGTTAACTTTCTCGGATGTGTTTCGACCATGCAGCTTGCTCGTTAGTGCTTATTTTCAGCTGTCTGCTCGCTCTTGTCTGTGTGCTGTTTTGTAACCTAGCCGCTATAAACAAACCCAGGAAGCCTTTATATCGCTCCCCTTTGCCGTGACTCACACAGCTTGTTGATCAGTTTCAGTGTCCATGTGCTACTACAATGCTCAACATGGCTCACCGCGTGTACAGCCCACCCATTGGCCAAACCGGCTTGTTTGTGTCGCCTTCAGCCAATCAGCTACTAAAGCCGACGCGTGGACAGCTCATGGATAATAACAGCAAAGCGAGTGCTCGCTGAGGGGGAGGGGGCGGGGGCGGGGAGGGGTGTGGCTTCAGAGGTTGATTGAAAACCCAGACAGCCAATCAAGTCATCCTAACAAAGCGCAGACAGCCTTGTTTTTCAACCGAAGTCCACGTCCAGTGTTAAGATACAATTTCCTTAGAAAGCTGTACGTTTTGTTCCAATTGCTTTGTTTCTGCGAGGTGTGGTCAAATGTTCTCGTTGCAGTCTGGCAAACGCACATTCTGCACGTTTTTAACCCAGCTGAGTTCTACCGCAAAGTTTAACGGACCATATTCTATATGAATGCAATGTGTTTCTAGACGTTAGAAGGAGTTGTGAAATATTTTAGTCGATGTTCGTGTTAAATATACACCTTTGTGCTCTGTGCATGCTACACTTAATTTTAACAACGCAATGCATTTAAAGACACCCCATAATTCTACAGAGAATTAATATTTATATTTAGCATTCTAGATCCCCTTCAGTCTCTGCCTGTATAATTCTTAAGGTATCTATTTTGTAACGCATTTAAGTTTCGTTCTGCATCGTCTCCAATTCCATAGAGTTCTCACAAACTCTTTTAACATTTCTAAAAATATTAATTTAAAAAATCGTGACCGAAGCGGATGTAAATTCTATTTGAAACATGTAACAAAAACACATAATTTATAGTTCTATGTTATTGTTGTCTAGATATATTTAACCGTATTGTTATTTAGGGTGAATTCTAGGTCATTTATCATTTTCACTTAAATATATAGAAAATGCATCGAGATACCCGTTTGTGAAGTAATTGTGAGGTTTTAGTGTAAAATAATGGCCGTTGATATTGTACTATCTTAATAATGTTTCACAGCACTAAATGATACCTCCAGTATATTAATATGGAACATGAGCCAAGCCCATCATAGCTGCTTATCTGGCCGCTCTGAATAGAGTGAAGATCAGCGTTTTTTTGTTTGTTTGTTTTTTTACCTCACCCAGTATTTTATATATCCGTATTTAACACAGTTAAATAAGGGAACTTAAACACTTGAGCTAATATCCATGTTACGTTATCTGATGCAAAGACATTTCACATGAACATGGGAGTCTGCTGGGCATTGCAACGCAGTCGTCTTATTTGGTGTTTTTGTGCAGTTCCGACCATCAGATCAAGAAATGCTTCCTTGCGTTTACAATTTAAACAATGCTGACGTTTATTAATACTCAATTTTGCATTAATTGACCAGGCCTCATCATGACGTGCCCCGTTTAATAAAACACATAATCCTATTAACACAATCCACAGTACAGACAAATAACATTTAGTGCCCTCATGGAAGAGGCGCCTTTTCCATTGTTTGGCGCCCCCTACAGGATAGACACCACGAATTACTAATATTATTTTCCTGGGCACACATATGTTTACGAATAGTTTGAATAGTTTTTTTATAGTCGTGTGTTTGTTTTATAACTTGACTCGGTGTTACCGTGAGTGTTCACAGTTTTAATGTATTGTAGTGTACAGCTATTTAAAGAAAAGAAGGACTAGAGGCGAGGAGACGAGATGAGACGAGATTCTGTCCAAACGGCAGCCCAGTAGTCACAGCTGGGACGGCTGTTCAACAGGACCCTCCGCACTCCTTCCATACTGTGACTCGCCGTCTTGGGAGCTCACAGCCAGCCATTTCAAACTGGCGAGACGGTATAACCAGACACACACTGTCAATGACAGAGCCACCAACTGGGAGACCAAGAGTCACACCACCTGCCCGAGATCCACAGATCATTCTGCAGCATCTTCGTGATGTCAGTTGTTAATCAGTACATTAAAAAGTCACCGCACCTGCTCTGAAACAGAGTTTGTCATTTTTCGATCACATCTAGTGAATTTTATCCAAATATAAGTGATACGTTTCTTTTGATGCTCAAATATAAGGGATACGTTTCTTGTGATGCTCTGTATATGTTACATTTCAAATGTGCCAGAAATATGTTTATTTCTTTAGGCTATTTCATGTATTTATTTTGTTATTTAAGTAAGTTGTAGCAATGCATGCAGCATGCTACTGTGCGGTATTGAAACTTTGGGTAACTGTCCGAATAATTGCTGCCGCAGCATATGTATATTATAATGTTATTGTCAATGTGATGCCCTGGTATTTTTCGTACATTATGGTATGTACGGGATGTTGTTGTCCAGTTGTCTAATTTTAGTCCATGGTTATTGCAGGTTCCAGCTTGGGACAGGGTTGTTAATTCCTGGAAAGCAGTGCTGTACGCGCCCCAGGGCTCTGACTGGTGAAATGCATGGCAGAGACTCTGCTATGTAGCTTATTAAAACCTCATGACTTCCCACTGCATAGAGGTCAAAAAATATCCAACAAGACTTCAGACCAGACTTCATTCAGAAGCACTTCTAGCAATGAATTATTCATTGATTTAAAAAAAAACGTGCACATATTTAAAAATGTAAAAACTCATTTAAGCAATCGTGTTGTCTTTATAGGCCTAAATAATGTGGATATATTTATTTTCTCGTGTACATTCATGTAATGAATTCGTTCTCAGGTGTTTATATTGTACAATATAATAGTACAACATCTTTGCTGTGTGCCCTGTTTTAATGTTAATTTTCCGTTTAGATTTTCCGAATGTTTTTGTTGATTATTAAATAACACGACTCTTAATACTGAAAATCCTAGCAACTGCTGATGAGCAGCTTGCAATTGAAACATATATATCAAAGCCTGCAGGCAGCCAGCAGGTATGTGTCAATACAGGCAAGATCTACAGCAACAAGATTAAGGAGTGTAGACAACAAACAGCTTCCTGAAAAACTTTCCAGTAAAGGGAGTTTTAATAGACTTGTTTCACCAGCTTTCCTGAAAGTGATACGTGACTAAACACCAGTGACCTTGTTTGAAGTAATTTAAGATTATGCATGTATTTATTTAGGTTGTTTTATTTACAGTTGGCTAGAGTGGACAGGATGTTCACTACGAGGATTTGAAAACGCGTAGGCCAATGCTAGCCCGAATTTACGTACGTGTTTTCTGTAAAATGCTATCTGTGAATCTGAAACCATTTTCCAGAACGACAGACTGGCCCTGTGACAGATTGCAATGCTTTATCTGGTAATACACGTGACTTCATCGTCCTCAGCGTTTTCCTTCACAGGAAGCGCCACTCTAGAAAGTCAGGACAAGGCCGTGCAGATGATTGGTCGCTGAGCCTATCACAGTAGACTCGGGCTGCACAGCAAGGCGGTGGATGGGGAGGAGGCGGTTGATAGGTCAAAGTGCCAGCAGCAAGGGGAACAAGGGGAGTTAGATAGCTGATTGAGGGCTTTCAGAAGATCAGCCGCTGGTTTTTGTATGAAATCATTTTTATGATGTCATTCATAACCTCCTGTTGCAGCAGTAATAAGAGCATTTTGCAGAAGCCAGCAAAGTCTGTTTTCTGGTGCAGTAGAGTAAACAGATATTTTCTGGTATAAGTAAAATGACATGAATGCTTTTGAAGTAAAAGTTGCAGTTTATATATTTTGAATATAGTGATAATGGCATTTCTGGGTCATGTTATAACGTATTAATAAGGCAATAAAGCCATTACTTGAATGAGAGGTTTTTTTATTACTGAGGAACATGCCACAGCAATGCCAGCATCACTGTTATACTACAGCTTCTTAAAGGTATCCATTCATTTACCTCTGTTAATCTGGAATAGACGTTGCAGTCCACTGAGAGAGTTCACTGCTTAGAGCAGGGCTTGAGTGGTTTCAGAGCAGGTGTCGTTACCCGTGTCATCTTTCTTAGCAGACGCCCTTATCTAGGGCGACTTACAATTGTTACAAGATATCACATTATTTTTACATACAATTACCCATTTATACCGTTGGGTTTTTACTGGAGCAATCTAGGTAAAGTACCTTGCTCAAGGATACAGTAGCAGTGTCCCCCACCTGGGATTGAACCCACGACCCTCCAGTCAAGAGTCCAGAGCCCTAACCACTACTCCACACTGCAGCCCCATGTGTAATGACACGTATGAATGAGATACCTCCATAGAAAACAATGGCAGATCAGTGTCTAGTTATGTTGGATAAGGAGAGCTCTGTGTAATGACACAGTTATATAAATTCTAATATTGTTAGTCATTTGAAGAGAGAAACTAGAATGGTATTCAGCTGAAAACTGTACACAGTCTTCTGAGAAATTGCAAGTGTATGAATTAAATAAACTACCTCGTTAACTATTTATTCAGTTTGCATTTGCTATTAGTAAACCTTTGGTTAATTATCATAAGAGTTGTTGGTGCCTCTGTGCACGCGTGTTATATTGTTGGCAATACGATGTCCTGGTAATTTTATAGTATGGTATGTATGAGTTGTTTTTGTCCCGCAGTAATTTTAGTGCAGTACAGTACATGCTAAACTGCCCTGGATTGTTTCCATTACATAACAGAGGTCAAAAAATATGCAACAAGTATTCAGACCACAGTTCATTCACGACAGCTCCCAGCACATACAGCCTTGAACCTGGTAGGCATCCATAGAGATCAAATCTGAAAAGCATGCATTCAGATCAAGCGATTTTCCTGTTCATTCCAGACAACAGGAACACATGCAGAGGTTAAAATGGGAACACATATGATAGCATGGTCACATTCTGTTGTTCATTGTTAAAAAAAAAAAGAAAGGTCCTTTTCTGGTTATATCTGTCCCTTCCCAAGCCAGGACAAATATGGTATAAAATGATACTGCTGTCTAGATTATTATTATTAGTTTATTTAGCAGACACCTTTATCCAAGGCGACTTAGAGACTAGGGTGTGTGAACTATGCATCAGCTGCAGAGTCACTTACAATTACGTCTCACCCGAAAGACGGAGCACAAGGAGGTTAAGTGACTTACTCAAGGTCATACAATGAGTCAGTGGCTGAGCCGGGATTTGAACCGGAGATCTCCTGGTTACAAGCCTTTAACCACTGGACCACACCACTGAAATGGCCGTGTTAGTATGCTGCTTTATGCTTGCCTGTTATTGTGCTGAGAAGGTTCTTCAAATACGTTAATTCAGGATATGCTTCCAAAACAATGCTTTAGATAAACTGCTGCATCTTGTTAGCTGAGGTCACATGGTCTGAGTACAGCGAGTCTATTGGTGCGATTTTAAATCAGTCGTTTGGCAGGCGCTTTTATCCATAGCAACTTACAGACTAGGGATTGAACTTTGCATCAACAACAGCCACTGCAGAGTCACTTACAATAGGACCTTGGTTTTACGTCTCATCCGAAGGACGGAGCACCAGGAGGTTAAGTGAGTTGCTCAGGGTCACACACAGTGAGTCAGTGGCTGGGCTTGAACCTGGAACCTCCTGGTAACAAGCCACTGCAAAAATGTAACTCCTGCAAGAATGGTCCAGTGGTTAATTACACAACATAGTGACCAGGTACCAGGAACCAGCTGCAGCCTTTTAATGTATTGTCTGTTGTCTCAAATTAGAATATAAAATTCAAGCAAAGAATCCAAAGATCTTTAAGTGAAGTGGGGTATTAAATGGATGCCAAATGAAAGCAGTTTGGTAAAATCATAGTTAGCACTCCTTTTATAGATGGACAGAAGAATTATTTCTACATTGTATTATCTATAGTCCTTATCAAATTTCATCACAACTGGATAAGCGGTTCCCTTAGTCAGATGCAGTGTTATCATAAGCATAGCGTTTACAAGAAACACTTTAAAAGAGGCCAGCAAGGTACTTTTCTACAGAGGGGATTACCAGTCTGTACCAAAGCATTACTCTCGCAGTGCAAAAAGCATGTCACTTTGTATTTGCTACCCTCTTGTGGTGTAATATAGCATAACATTGCGTTTGTTCTGCCAGTGTGTTAAACTGTTCTTACAAATGACCCTCTGTAAAGAGTTTTCATTTATCATATACTGTTCATAAAAAGCCACCATTTCAATGAGTCTGTTCTGTACGTGGAAGGCTTTTCTGTCTTTAACCTGCTTGTTTGAAATCTTGAGTGCACTGTGAAGCTATTCTGGGCAAAATAAATGAGCCATTATGTAAAGGAAAATGATACATGCTGGCACGCTACAATGGAAACTGAAATTGACCATGTTTGGTGTAGTGTTTCTTTTTTTGAACAGGTTTGAGCTCATAGTTCCCAGTTGAAGCTCTGCACTGTCCTGCTAAAAGTTTACATACAGACAGACACACCCTAGATCTCCAACTTAAACTAAATAAGGTTTCTATCAAGTTTCATGACAATTGGATATGTGGTTCTCTAGATATAATAATAATAATAATAATAATAATAATAATAATAATAATAATATCTTTATTTTTATATAGCGCCTTTCATAGTGGACCACCATCACAAAGCGCTTTGCAGAGGTAGGCTGTGACCTGTGCATTATATGCAGTGTCACTTCCAATAGGACGGAGCACAAGGACGGAGCACAAGGAGGTAAAGTGACTTGCTCAGGGTCACACACAGTGAGTCAGTCAGTGGCAGAGGTGGGATTTGAACCGGTGACCTCCTGGTTACAAACCCTGGACCACCCTGCCTCCAAAAAAATGTGCAAAAATGAGGATTCGTTTACCACCAATGCAGAATAACTGGGTGGAACATTCTTCATGTAGGTAATGGTGTCTGTCAGGAGGACAGCGATCACACTGAATTGCGGAGCAGAAACTCATTTTGTGAGGTTTAAAGAAGGAAAAGGATCCCACCCAGTTATTCTGCATTGGTAGCAAATGCCACTTCACTTATTATAATCTAATCCAATTTACTTAAAGGGGGCGATTTTCTATTCTGGGATTCCAAAATATTTTGTAGGGGTCTGAGTGAGATTGACTGGCAATAACATTCCATCCCGAGTCGTGCTGTATTCCTAGACAAGGGATAGCATTTTGGAGAATGACTGCTACCTTCTCATTAAAATATTTGCCTCTAGGGCTCCCAATTGGCCGAGCACCGCCCGGGGGGAGAGGGCTTAGGTCGGCCAGGACGTCCTCGGCTCACTGCACACTAGCGACCCCTATAGACTGGTCGGGCACCTGTGGGCTAGCCTGTAAGCTGCCGAGAGCTGCGTTGTCCTGTCCCAATACTAGGCAGTGTAGCTATAACCTTGAGTTGAGCTTTAAAGTCAAATACTTAGAGCTGAATCTGGGCAACATCAGGCTTTCATTTTATACATTCACTCACTATCACTCCTGTTAATGTCCCACTCTGCATATTGAAACGTTCTCGTCTGAATATAGAGTCAATAGGGACAAGCTCCCAAAAACATTACAGCCATTGTTATTGGTTAATCTCAATCACATTTATCGATCATACATGATTTCCACCCAACCTAATATCATTTGGGAAATAAAAGCATACGATTAGAAGGTTTACATATATGTTTTTAATTCTTACATGTGTTTTAAATCTTCTGTATATTGAAAATAAATTGTAATAATTTAAGGAGAATAACAGAATTGTTAACAATGCAATGTTTAGTACTATATTTGAGTTACAGAAAAACTGGCATATGTGTTGTCTCAATACTTGTGTGTTTTAATGCTTGTTTTGACAGATTATTGGTGCATTCCTGATAAAGTCCAGCTCATTGTCAGTCCCTTTGAATGTAAACATGACTCTCTCTTTCCTGCTTTCACCTGATGAAGAGACCTTTGAGGTCTTGATTAATTATTGTTTAGTTAGTCCAATGAAAGGTATCGCCTCTCCTTCTTTGTGTCTGTCATTTCTGGACTACCATTTCATCTATGAAAGAAATGTGCCAGCAGTGTGGAGTAGTGGTCAGGGCTCTGGACTCTTGACCGGAGAGTCGTGGGTTCAATCCCAGGTGGGGGGGACACTGCTGCTGTACCCTTGAGCAAGGTACTTTACCTAGATTGCTCCAGTAAAAACCCAACTGTAGAAATGGGTAATTGTATGTAAAAATAATGGGATATCTTGTAACAATTGTAAGTTGCCCTGGATAAGGATGTCTGCTAAGAAATAAATAATAATAACCAAGACACAGGACTCATTTTAATAAAGCTAGTAAGATGCAAGAAATTGATTTTAATAAGCTTGAAATACCATTTTCTTTTCGAATATGTTTTTTCACCCCTTTGAAACATCTTTGAAGCTACAACGACAGAGGGAAGAGGGACGCTACAGGTATCAGAGTCTCCGTGCTGGACACCCCAATATTGAACACGTTCCCTAAACTGTCCCACAGTCAGAGTAAGGGAGCAGGATGGCAGAGCGTGTGTTTCTGTATAAATGTGTCGTTTTCCCCCATGCTTTTCCCATGGTTATACTCTGCATGTACCATTGTTTACCCAGGTTTGCCATGTTTCGATATTACCAATACACCGACAAACCCCATCCTCTAACTCTATTAAGTGCTTCTTAACGTTTTCTCAGTTGAATAAACAGAGAGCAGGCTGGTGTTTCTTTGTGTATTTAATAAGGATGAGCTGGACATGCAGGCACACTAGCTTTAGAGACCCCCAACACTCTCTTCTTCACATGAGAATTGGCAACTCAAGAGAAAGACATTTTCTGTACCTTTTCTTCGTTTTTAACGTTCATTTTTTTTCGTGCATGTGAACATTTTGAAAACATTTAGAATACATGAAATATTGCATTTGTAAAATTGAAATATGTTTCGTTTTTATAACCTGCATGGGCCTCAGTGCACCAGGGCTAACAGGTGTTCTGTATTCAGGAGTGAGCACTGGGTTGCCAGGTAACCGGAAGAATGGTACTGTAGCACCCTCTAGTGCCCAATTATGACATTGCATGGAATACTTCAGGGTTTAGTAAAGCAGAGTAACTAAAGGTATGACCTGCTTAACATCTATACAGGTGTACCATGCATTTAGTTTATTTCTGTATTTAATTATTTATTTAAAGGGGTAATAGCTAATGAAATAATTACGTAGCGCTTACTTGTCATGTACTTCTATTTGCTAAAGGCTTTTTTTTAGCATTGCATGACAATATTTCTCTATGGGAATCTATGCTTGCTGTAAGCCTGTGCAATATTTCTACATTAACAGCAAAATCCCATTTCTCTTTTCCAGTCCTGGACTGTTTACTTCTCAGTCTCCCTATATTCAATCATTTAAAATAAAATACGTCCAATTCTTATTTACAAATTAGGCCTGAGGAAAAAAGTCACGTCAAAAAAAATATGTGTGTTCACCTTCAATTTGAATGGCATGTTTATATAACAAATCGTGCCATCTAGAAGCTCAAGATTCACCCAGTAAGGACTGGAGCACATGATACACATTTTGTGTCAGCTCTGGAATCTGAACCCAGCCCCTGAGATCCAGAGCTACCTGCTTTGTCGCACGTACAGCACAACCCAGGTTCAGATTCTTCCTCATATTCTTCCTCATAGGAGGCTGTGTGGTCCAGTGGTTAAAGAAAAGGGCTTGTAACCAGGAGGTCCCCGGTTCAAATCCCACCTCAGCCACTGGCTCATTGTGTGACCCTGAGCAAGTCACTTAACCTCCTTGTGCTCCGTCTTTCGGGTGAGACGTAATTGTAAGTGACTCTGCAGCTGATGCATAGTTCACACACCCTAGTCTCTGTAAGTCACCTTGGATAAAGGCGTCTGCTAAATAAACAAATAATAATAATAATATCAACACTGAGTTTGTAAATCATGGTGCCCGCAGACTAGTACAGCTGACGGTGACGTGGGTCTGAAATGGAGATTCCGCAAGACAGATATGGACAGCCTTTTACAAACTCAGAGGGTTATATTCCTGGCAGTGTTTACAGTGGCACCTCGCTGTACTGGCTACTTTGTATATTGGTACCAGTCTGAATAGGTATTTAAATCTGAGTTCAGAGCTGTCCCATTAGCTGGAGATGAGCTGAGTTTAGCTGTACATAACAACTTATAAGACGGGTCATTCCAAAAACACCATTGGAATTGGGGTGAGAGAGGCCTCCATCCTCTGAAACTTCCACTGGACCTGGTGGATGTCGGCACATTTGCTGGCAGTATGAGTATTCGAATCAGTTTCTTCTTCTTACAGACCCTCCAGGACACACTTTAGGCACATTCATTTTTTTTTTTTTTTTTAAAGTGCCCAATTATATTACCCCCCATTTTCTCCCCAATTTTGAATGTCCGATTATTTTGTTCTCATCGCAGCAATTTCCCGCACAGCTGCTCAGGAGAACTGAAGGTTCAGAGGGCGTCCTCCGATCCCACGACTGGGCCAGCTTCCTCTTCCACACCACTGTCAGCGAGCTATCGCCCTCTGGAGGACAAAGGCTAGCCCTGCAGGTTTCTGGTTGAGTTTATTAGGCGCCTGGCCAGCTGGGTTCGCGAGATGAGGAGAAACATTGCCTTCCGGTTTTGTCTCCATAACCCACGGGCACGCCTGAGCCAATGCGACTCTCCCTCCGGGATCCCCAGTGAAGATCGGCAACTGCGCAGCCGGGATGTGAACCCACATTCCCCTGACTGTAGGACTCTCCCCCGCACCCCACACGGTCGTGCTTTTACCAGGTCAGTCACTCGGGGACCCCCAGGCACATTATTTTGAGGGGACATTATGAGTCGCACACTAAGTACTGTCTCTGCGCTACATCCATGCCAGCATCCTGGAGGAACGGTGTGCTATTAAATAATTCCAGTTAAATTTGTGCTGTGACTAAGAGGAAGATTAACCAAAGCGCGGGGAGAGCGATGGAGTCTGTGCTTGCAGAACTTGCATAAAGGTGCAAACGCTCCACGTCTGGGATCAATGTTCTTGCATCCTCCAAAGCTTCGGCAAAGGCCCTCGTTACATTTGTGTCCCCAGTGGTCACCACGTCGAAAACGCACGCCTGGAAATAAATATCCTCTTTGGGCAGCTCGCTCCCACACTTCAGCTTGGCCGTCTGCAGGCTTGACGCAGAAGTCACCAGCGGGGGAAGCCTGTGGGAAAAGGGACAGCCGCTCAAGCAGAGCTGCAGGTCCTGTTCCTCAGAGAAGGAGTTGGCCACCTCCTGGGGCGTGCGGATGGAGAAGGCGAGGAAGTCCCCACTCTGTCGCACTATGATGGTGGTCCCGATGTAGACCGCGCGGATCTCAACGTGTTGTCCGGACGGTTGACCCCCAATGGTCAGGCTGTTTCCGCCCCTTCGCTTGCCGCCGTTGGTCGATCCATCGTTAAAGGCGGCAGGGACGTTGTTTATCTCCGCCTGGTAGATCCGCTGGTCGATGCACTCCTTAAAGTTCTTGAAGATGATGGTGATCTGGAACCCACAAAGGGAGAGGAAGGTTATGAGTGGAGCTGTGGTTTCTAACGCCTCTTTAGCACAATAACCATTCTCACATGATGCTTGTTTCCAGACTTTTTCCCCAGGCGAAGCCCATGCAGATAACGCTATATACTTGATGGATATTTTTTTCTCGCCCCATTCACTTCCAGGTAAAAAAAAAAAAAAAATGAAATACAAATAAATACATTTGAAATGGTTTAAAACTAAACAGAAACGATGTATTCTGGTAACTGCAGCCATTGCATCATGCAGAATTACATCATCATAGGATCTGCATTTTAAAAAACACACACATGTAACAGATAGGAAGATAAATACATACCTATGTATTTATACAAACGTTTATTCATATTGGATCAATTCAACCACACTCATGAGACCATTGAAAACAAAGGATTAACCTGGAGGTTAAAAGTTTTTCCACAAATTCTGTAAGTGACTTTCCCTTCCTGTGTCACCTCCCATAACTAGTTAATACTGGAGTTTGTGCAGATAACTAGCAAAGGTTAGGCTTTCATCTTTCACTTAGTATAGATGTTGACGTATGAAGTGCATCAACTAGACTTTACTCTACAGAGAGAAAACAATGCTCTGGATTTGTGTTGTACGCGTAAGCTTTGAGAAATTGTGAAAAGGTGACTATTCATCCCTCTATTGATTTCTAAAACTACTAATGGATAACATTGAATAAACTCCAATAACAAACAAAACACTGAGTATGCAATTCGTTTTCCAAGTTAACATTCAAGGCTCTAGTTTGAAGCAAAGCTAAATCAGAACAATACCAATGGAACAGAATAAATAAACTAGCCTCTAGCTGACATTAATATAACCGACATCTCCAAACAACCGCCACATCATTGTCTTTAAATTAAGAGAGGCCCAGGACTGGATGGCAGGGTGTTTAGGACTGAGCTGAGGTATGATTCACAGTGCCTGTGGCCAGTGTCACTGAAGCTACTGCCAGGGCCCCTGCCATGAACACCAGCTGACCAGTCCCTAAATTGGCCTTCTGAATGGCTTATTATAGCATCCCATTACATCCCCTCTTACCTTAGTGAGCGCCGTGGCATTGGACCCCTTTGCCACATGGGTACTGGTGACCTGCACATACAAATAGTTGTTGTCTATGAGGGGCCAGGCACCCTTGACTCTGCAGGTCTGAAAGTCATCCTGAAAGGTCCTGATATGGGGGTCTCCAAAGACCCCGCAGTGGAAATAGGAAGGTAGCCTGCCCTCCCGGAAGTAGAAGCTCCTGTTGTAATTGCAGGTGTCCCCCGCTGGGCGCCCATCATGGCTGGAAAGCGGAGCCTGTGGCCTTGGACGGGAGGTGGGCCCAGTCTTGGGGCAGCGTTGCTGGATCATGAGGTCCTCGATGCCCTGCACTGCGGAGTGGTAGGCTAGGTCTCCCCGGCAGGCACGGGAGGTGCGGCGGGTACAGAGGGCATACGAACGCAGGGCACTGCAATAGCGGGCGTTGCCCCCCGCCCCCTCGCCCAGGTCCAGCGTGGCGGCAACAAACTCTGAGTTACATCGCAGGATCCTGCACTGGGCTGACGCTGCAGAGCACAAGAGAGAGGGCTTCATTTAGGGATCAGACAGTGCCTCAGAATCATTTGAACGGCACTTATCGTAGTGACGCCAACAGTGGGAATTTCAAGTTGATGGCATTAATATGTGATATTAACAGAACAGATGTTAAGCATGATTGAGTGTATCAATTCACATCCCCAGTGGATATTAATAAAACGTCATGTCTCATACAGCAACTTTACAGTCGTTATGAAAAGGTTACTCTTCAATGAGTTATACTTTGAGTATTATTTATTATTATTATTTGTTTATTTAGCAGACGCCTTTATCCAAGGCGACTTACAGAGACTAGGGTGTGTGAACTATGCATCAGCTGCAGAGTCACTTACAACTACGTCTCACCCGAAAGACGGAGCACAAGGAGGTTAAGTGACTTGCTTAGGGTCACACAATGAGTCAATGGCTGAGGTGGGATTTGAACAGGGGACCTCCTGGTTACAAGCCCTTTTCTTTAACCAGTTATATGTAATAAAAAAGGAAAAGTCAAGCTCTATTCACTAGAGTTGCTCTAATGCAGAGGCCGGTCGTGGAGAGCTGCAGGGTCTTCTGATTTTTGTTTCAACCGAGCTCTCAGTTACTTAATTGCACCAATTATTGGCTTAATTAGCCAAGATTAACAGGTGCTCCAGATCTTTAGCCACATAGACACCTACAAAACCTGAGGATTTGGGGCTCTCCAGGACCAGGGTTGGAGACCTCTCCTCTAATGCCTTAACGTATTCGTTTGTAGCCACATGCCTTGCTTGATGAAGAGGAGGGCGAGCAGCAATCTCCAGACCACAGAGCTTCTCTTGGTTTGCAGTGTGTTGTTATTGCAGACAGATGCCTTCACCATTCCAATCCATGCAGGGAACAGTAGCTCCGTGTCTGCCTCTGCTCTGCCAGCGCTGCTCAGCTCACACTGCCTCAAAAACACAAGGTCCACAGAATTCATTCTACCATATACAGCAGGAATGGGTAACTTTGAGGAAGCAGAGGGTCACACAAAACACTAAAAAGCTTTGGCGGGCCATTCATTTAATTTAGTGGCTACATAATGCATAACTGAGATATATTTGCTTCAACCAGTGCTCCAGATAAGGTTTTGGTTCATTGAGCAATTTATTCTCCAATTTAAACACTATGAGGCTGATGTAAGGATAGGCGTTGTGCAAACAGTGGTGGCTGCAAAATCCAAATTGCCCAGCGGCCAGGCAATTATTTTGCCATGCAACAGATGTAGGCTTGAGACCAATGCAAATTGCTCAACACGCACAAATAATGAGCTGCAATCGTTTTCTGAGGAGACAGCTGTGGTCACTCATGAAATTGAGTTATTTGGAAAAGCCTCAGCCAACATCAGTTATGCTACCAAATAGGCCATATGGTCCTCTACAGTGGATAAAGTCAATGCTGTCTGTGTTACCAGGACAGTCAACCAGGTGATGAAAAGGTGAATTTCAGCTATTAGGTCTAGGATGACCTGCAGAGTGAGACGATAACACCTTACCACCGCATCCTCCGGCATCCCAAAGCGACCCTGGGTTTGAATATGCAGAGTCTTCTCTGTCTTGTCCTTCTCCTCCGAAGGTTTTCCCAGTCTGTCCTCAACAAGAGCCAAGCGTCGCCGCATCAGGAAGGTACCACAGCAGCCATCCTGAGGCCAAAGACAGGACAAGGTGTGTGGTTTTATACAGCTCTTAATGACTCACTTCTGCAATGATTTGCACCTTTTAAGAGGAGGTCAAAGTTTTTGGAGATTCAGCAATTGCTGAAGTGCAAGGCACAATCCTTGCATCTCTTTAGAATGTTTGCGCCCTCTTAGTATTCCAGATCCCCGCCCAATTCCATGCTGTTTTCTTCAGTTGAATACATTTCAATATCATTTAAATGGATTAATGAATGCAAAGTGCTAATTCGATAGTGGGTGCAGAACGGCAGGTGAATAACATTCTTTACATACGCCGCATTTTTAGTGGCCACTATTTTTTTAAGCTAGAAAGTCAGAAGAATCGCTGACTGATTTGTCAATGCTGCGTTCTCACATCACTGGAGTCGCAGAGGCCAAACACTGACCTAACATTCCAGAACTTCTACAGCATACACACTACCCAGAGAAGAGCACCACACACCCAGTGAAGAGCACCACACACACCCAGAGAAGAGCACCACACACCCAGAGAAGAGCACCACACACCCAGGGAAGAGCACCACACATCCAGAGAACAGCACCACACACACCCAGAGAAGAGCACCACACACACCCAGAGAAGAGCACCACACACCCAGAGAAGAGCACCACACACACCCAGAGAAGACCACCACACACCCATAGAAGAGCACCACACACACCCAGAGAAGAGCACCACACACCCAGAGAAGAGCACCACACACACCCAGAGAAGAGCACCACACACCCAGAGAAGAGCACCACACACCCAGAGAAGAGCACCACACACCCAGAGAAGAGCACCACACACCCAGAGAAGAGCACCACACACACCCAGAGAAGAGCACCACACACACCCAGAGAAGAGCACCACACACCCAGAGAAGAGCACCACACACCCAGAGAAGAGCACCACACACCCAGAGAAGAGCACCACACACACCCAGAGAAGAGCACCACACACCCAGAGAAGAGCACCACACACCCAGAGAAGAGCACCACACACCCAGAGAAGAGCACCACACACACCCAGAGAAGAGCACCACACACCCAGAGAGGAGCACCACACACCAGAGAGGAGCACCACACACCCAGAGAAGAGCACCACACTACCCAGAGAAGAGCACCACACACCCAGAGAAGAGCACCACACACCCAGAGAAGAGCACCACACACCCAGAGAAGAGCACCACACACCCAGAGAAGAGCACCACACACCCAGAGAAGAGCACCACACACCCAGAGAAGAGCACCACACACCCAGAGAAGAGCACCACACACCCAGAGAAGAGCACCACACACCCAGAGAGAGCACCACACACCCAGAGAAGAGCACCACACACCCAGAGAAGAGCACCACACACCCAGAGAAGAGCACCACACACCCAGAGAAGAGCACCACACACCCAGAGAAGAGCACCACACACCCAGAGAGGAGCACCACACACCCAGAGAAGAGCACCACACACCCAGAGAAGAGCACCACACACCCAGAGAAGAGCACCACACACCCAGAGAAGAGCACCACACACACCCAGAGAAGAGCACCACACACCCAGAGAAGAGCACCACACACCCAGAGAGGAGCACCACACACCCAGAGAAGAGCACCACACACCCAGAGAAGAGCACCACACACCCAGAGAAGAGCACCACACACACCCAGAGAAGAGCACCACACACCCAGAGAAGAGCACCACACACCCAGAGAAGAGCACCACACACCCAGAGAAGAGCACCACACACCCAGAGAGGAGCACCACACACCCAGAGAAGAGCACCACACACCCAGAGAAGAGCACCACACACCCAGAGAAGAGCACCACACACCCAGAGAAGAGCACCACACACCCCCAGAGAAGAGCACCACACACCCAGAGAAGAGCACCACACACCCAGAGAAGAGCACCACACACCCAGAGAAGAGCACCACACACCCAGAGAAGAGCACCACACACCCAGAGAAGAGCACCACACACCCAGAGAAGAGCACCACACACCCAGAGAAGAGCACCACACACCCAGAGAAGAGCACCACACACCCAGAGAAGAGCACCACACACCCAGAGAAGAGCACCACACACCCAGAGAAGAGCACCACACACCCAGAGAAGAGCACCACACACCCAGAGAAGAGCACCACACACCCAGAGAAGAGCACCACACACCCAGAGAGAGCACCACACACCCAGAGAGAGCACCACACACCCAGAGAAGAGCACCACACACCCAGAGAAGAGCACCACACACCCAGAGAAGAGCACCACACACCCAGAGAAGAGCACCACACACCCAGAGAAGAGCACCACACACCCAGAGAAGAGCACCACACACCCAGAGAAGAGCACCACACACCCAGAGAAGAGCACCACACACCCAGAGAAGAGCACCACACACCCAGAGAA
Organism: Acipenser oxyrinchus oxyrinchus; assembly: GCA_030684275.1. Taxonomy (NCBI): domain Eukaryota; kingdom Metazoa; phylum Chordata; class Actinopteri; order Acipenseriformes; family Acipenseridae; genus Acipenser; species Acipenser oxyrinchus. The sequence goes on along the minus strand of CM060280.1, from coordinate 6,774,318 downwards.
GAGCACCACACACCCAGAGAAGAGCACCACACACCCAGAGAAGAGCACCACACACCCAGAGAAGAGCACCACACACCCAGAGAAGAGCACCACACACCCAGAGAAGAGCACCACACACCCAGAGAAGAGCACCACACACCCAGAGAAGAGCACCACACACCCAGAGAAGAGCACCACACACCCAGAGAAGAGCACCACACACCCAGAGAAGAGCACCACACACCCAGAGAAGAGCACCACACACCCAGAGAAGAGCACCACACACCCAGAGAAGAGCACCACACACCCAGAGAAGAGCACCACACACCCAGAGAAGAGCACCACACACCCAGAGAAGAGCACCACACACCCAGAGAAGAGCACCACACACCCAGAGAAGAGCACCACACACCCAGAGAAGAGCACCACACACCCAGAGAAGAGCACCACACACCCAGAGAAGAGCACCACACACCCAGAGAAGAGCACCACACACCCAGAGAAGAGCACCACACACCCAGAGAAGAGCACCACACACCCAGAGAAGAGCACCACACACCCAGAGAAGAGCACCACACACCCAGAGAAGAGCACCACACACCCAGAGAAGAGCACCACACACCCAGAGAAGAGCACCACACACCCAGAGAAGAGCACCACACACCCAGAGAAGAGCACCACACACCCAGAGAAGAGCACCACACACCCAGAGAAGAGCACCACACACCCAGAGAAGAGCACCACACACCCACAGAGAAGAGCACCACACACCCAGAGAAGAGCACCACACACCCAGAGAGGAGCACCACACACCCAGAGAGGAGCACCACACACCCAGAGAAGAGCACCACACACACCCAGAGAAGAGCACCACACACCCAGAGAAGAGCACCACACACACCCAGAGAAGAGCACCACACACCCAGAGAAGAGCACCACACACCCAGAGAAGAGCACCACACATACAGAGAAGAGCATCACAAAAAAAAATCTGAGTTAAAGAAAAATAAAATCTGCCTCAAAGCAGATCACTTTAACAGAGAAAGGGAGTCCGAACCAATTTCCATAGGCTGTGGAAGGAATTAGAGGCGATGACACTAGAAGGAGATTCATTACATTCTCCTCAATAATGTTTTTTCATGTTTGAATATTTTTTCAAAATTTAAAACAAATGTTGAGATATTCTTTGAATTTGGAATTAGCTGGAAAAAGTAGAAATCCTAACGTATTACAGTAAAAACAAACCACCATCATATTACCTCTTACAAAGCAGAGCAACATCTTTACAGCAGAAAGTATGTGAATTTATTTCAGCTGTCATACATGCTTCAGTTTCCTTTGCATGATATCATTTAGATTACATAGTCATTTTGTGCTGCAGAATACATTTCAAGCAGCAGTTGACCAAACGCAAACAATTAACATTTTTCTTCTTTCTAAAAGAACGGAAGGGTAAAGCAGACTGGAGTAATTGCATTGAAAATATGACCCTCTGTAATAATCCAGGAGACTTTGAGAACATCATTCTTGAAAGATTTCTTATTAAAAGAAAAATATTTCCATACCTTCTGCGCCAGCACTGCAACATCAAACGATCCAACCACTGTGGTTTTTTTGGCCAGTGAAAAAGTCCATCACGTCTGACTTCTGCCAGTTTATACTAAAGTAACTGGAACCCAGCCTTCCCCAGTAATCACATTATCCACACAGAAGAACCCCAGTCAGCCCAGTTTAGACCTGTTCTCACTATAGATTACAGAAATCCAACACACTGATCTTTCAACAAAAAAATGGAGATCTAGTTGTCATTCAGTGGGGGTGAGGTGAAAGTGTTGCAATCTATAGTGAGCGCTGTCAGTGTTTGCTGTTCAAAGTGACAGGTCATGCCAGCGCAAACAATGACAATGCAAAAGGGTGGCCAGGCTGTGTAGTGAAACATGCAATCCACTCAAGACGCTATATTTATATAGACAAAAAACATTTCACATGTGCAATCTGCTTTATGAAGATGTGATTACAGTACACTACCCCTGCAGTCCTCCATCTGCCAAAACATCTCTCACATCTGCTGCAAGAGAAACCAACACGTTGGCCTGTATTTCCACTGTGTGCAAAACGAAAGCAAATGGCCCACTGCATAACACATGTACGAAGCACTTTGATTGCTAAGATTCCCATTTTTTATATTATATTATTATTTATTTCTTAGCAGATGCCCTTATCCAGGGCGACTTACAATTGTTACAAGATATCACATTATTTTTACATACAATTACCCATTTATACAGTTAGGTTTTTACTGGCGCAATCTAGGTAAAGTACCTTGCTCAAGGGTACAGCAGCAGTGTCCTCCACCTGGGATTGAACCCATGACCCTCCGGTCAAGAGTCCAGAGCCCTAACCACTACTCCACACTGCTGCCCTATATTATATTATATTATATTATATTATATTATATTATATTATATTATATTACCACACTCCTGTGCTGTCCGTTGACTGGACAATACATTTTTCAACGCGTTCACCAGGAGAAAAAAATATCTCCTAAGGATCGCAGTGTATCCAGATCACTTTCCCTCCTGCAACATCGCTCCTCATTTCAACCATCTGCATTGTTGCAGGAGGGAGCATGATCTGGATGCACTGTGATTAAGGCTGCCACCTTTAAAGTTGTGAATGCCTCAGTTTAATTAACTAGTAATAAACGCTTATAAAATCCATAAACTATAAACTAACATTAAGCAGTAGACAAATCTGTATCATTTTATCCCTGATGTATTTTTGCACTATGTTGCAATCGCATGCTGACTTAATTCATTATTAAACAATAGTATATCCCTTAGAAATCTTTAGAAAGGTTTACCACAGTAAATTTGCACGGTAATTTTACATGCTTTTCCCATGATTATACTATACTGTACATGTATCATAGTTAACATGATTTACCGTGCCTCTTGAGCTTTACAAAGCTTCCCTATGCTTTACCATGCTTTCTGCTTTATTGTGCTTTGCTAAGGTGATGTATAAAACACATTTCAAACTGCCTCTTGTAACAGTGCTGGTTTTTTGGTCCCACAATGCATTTCAATCCCCAGCATTGTTGCAGGAAGGAGCGTGAACTGGATAAACGTACAGAAAAGAAACCTCTCTCTCCTGGTGAACATTCCAGAATAAAAATAAGCCCCTAATTTATTTACCTATGATGTGTGAATAAGAAAATATCAAAACTAACTAATATTGCTATGATATGGACAACACAGGCTACAGAGAAGGCAAGGAGTCCTGTAACACTAAGTTAGCTAAGCTTGTCTAGTCAATATCGACCCTAGATCATGCGTGTGTGCTAGTGGCCACCTATGAGTCGATCAGCTGTCTCCATTTGACCTTTCTTCTACTTACAGGATTCGAACCCTGGGCTTTAAATGGGGCGGCAGTGGCAGGGGGTGGGACAGTAGAAATAGAGCAAGCTAAATTTAGTCAAGCCTTTCCGACAGCATATGGTACCCAGTGCCTGAAATAGCAGCTGCTAGTGTAGGAAAACGGCAAGCAGGAGAGGGTTGGTGTGACAGGGTAGCGGCGAGACAGAGACGCAGAAGCCAGGAAACTGCAGTACAAATGCACTTTAATAAACAAAAATAACACAAAAGTACAAACAAAAAGCTACAAGGGCAAAATAAAGATTTCAACAAGCATGCAAAAACTGTTCAGGCTGGGCAGAGCCTTCACTGAACTTTTAAAGACAATGCAGAGATACAAAAACAACACAGGTCCACTCGCCAAACTCCTCTCTCCAAATTGGAGACCTGGGCTCTCCTTTTATGGGATGTGGAATCAATAATTATCGATTAATCCCATCCCTGCCAACCACCACCAAACACCAATAAATATACATGGGCAAAGCTCTCTGTCACAGTCGGGTTGCTGAAAAAAAGTTTCTTATGAACAAGGACTGGAAGAAAGGGCTTCGGAGACAACGTGCCTTCCTGCAGATCTTAAACTGGGTCTACTGTGGACACGATGAAGGAGAGCCAGGGGGGCACTTCCAGTGTCCTGACTGACTTCCAATAACGCTCTAATGTTCATTCATATTATCCAGCCTCAATCCTACTTTCAGGGATTCTACCATAGATAACAGCAGATACAAAAACTCAGTCTATCAAAAATCTGTTGAAGATACATGGTTTGGATAATCCCCAGAAGATTTATAGCCCATGACATGTGATTAAAAACCGGCAACGTGTTTAAAAATATATCGTTGAGATACGGAAAACGCAGGACACAGCAAAGATAGTGTAATGCGTTCCTTATACATTCTGCAGGGCATTCCATAACACTTCAAACGATTCAACTGAGTTGATTCAGCACCAGACTAAACTGAGACAATGGTTTTCTATCACACTAATTTATGAAAATGCTCCCCCTTCATTCCCTGTCATCACTGCTACTCTTATGCCAGTTTTCGATTCAGTTACTATAAGAATGGAATATTTTCCAGTATTTAAATGTCCACTCACACCTGGAGAAGAGGCTTCTGGTGTTTGTAGAAAAATTCCAGTTTAATCTTGTCCTTTATCTCACCTACTGGAGGAAAATACCAGATGATAAGTTTCTTAACTAGCAAGTTTTATTATTATTATTTTTATGTGAAAGGTAAAAAAAAACAGCTCCTGAACCAGCTCCTGAACCAGCTCCTGTACCAGCTCCTGAACCAGAACCTGAAACAGCTCCTGAACCAGCTCCTGAACCAGAGCCTGAACCAGCTCCTGAACCAGAACCTTAACCAGCTCCTGAAACAGCTCCTGAACCAGAACCTGAAACAGCTCCTGAACCAGAACCTGAAACAGCTCCTGAACCAGCTCCTGAACCAGCTCCTGAACCAGCTCCTGAACCAGCTCCTGAACCAGAACCTGAAACAGCTCCTGAACCAGCTCCTGAACCAGCTCCCGAACCAGAACCTGAACCAGCTCCTGAACCAGAACCTGAAACAGCTCCTGAACCAATGAAGCAGCTCCTGGACCAGCTCCTGAACCAGCTCCTGAACCAGAACCTCAACCAGTGAAGCAGCTCCTGAACCAGTAAAACAGCTCCTGAACCAGCTCCTGAACCAGAACCTCAACCAGTGAAACAGCTCCTGAACCAGTGAAGCAGCTCCTGAACCAGTAAAACAGCTCCTGAACCAGCTCCTGAACCAGAACCTGAACCAGTGAAGCAGCTCCTGAACCAGCTCCTGAACCAGCTCCCGAACCAGAACCAGCTCCTGATCCAGCTCCTGAACCAGAACCAGCTCCTGAACCAGCTCCTGAACCAGAACCTGAAGTAGCTCCTGAACCAGCTCCTGAACCAGCTCCCGAACCAGAACCAGCTCCTGATCCAGCTCCTGAACCAGAACCAGCTCCTGAACCAGCTCCTGAACCAGAACCAGCTCCTGAACCAGCTCCTGAACCAGAACCTGAACCAGCTCCTGAACCAGAACCTGAACCAGAACCTGAACCACCTCCTGAACCAGTGAAGCAGCTCCTGAACCAGCTCCTGAACCAGCTCCTGAACCATAACCTGAACCAGCTCCTGAACCAGCTCCCGAACCAGCTCTTGGACCAGAACCTGAACCAGCTCTCGAACCAGCTCCCGAACCAGCTCCTGAACCAGCTCCCGAACCAGCTCCTGAACCAGAACCTCAACCAGCTCCTGAACCAGCTCCCGAACCAGCTCCTGAACCAGCTCCTAAACCAGAACCTGAAGCAGCTCCTGAACCAGCTCCTGAACCAGAACTTCAACCAGCTCCTGAACCACCTCCCGAATCAGCTCCTGAACCAGCTCCTGAACCAGCTCCTGAACCAGAACCAGCTCCTGATCCAGCTCCTGAACCAGAACCAGCTCCTGAACCAGAACCAGCTCCTGAACCAGCTCCTGAACCAGAACCAGCTCATGAACCAGTAAACCAGCTCCCGAACCAGCTCTTGGACCAGAAGCTGAACCAGAATCAGCTCCAGAGCCAGAACCAGAACCAGCTCCTGAACCAGAACCAGAATACAAGCGCAATACAAGCGCAATACAAGCGCAATATAAGCGCGAAACAGCTTCAGAAAGATGCCCTTCATTTAACATTCAGGGTTGTTTATTTTTAGTTTAGAACAGGTGGTCAAAACGTTCCTTCTCTCCAAATCGTTTCAGTTCTTAGCACAGTGTGATCAATTGCATCTGCATGGACAGCAAACGGTAAAATCATGCTCTTTATCTAGAGCTCTTTAACCCATCAGTGGTCCTCATATGTTTAGCCATGGGCACATACGTGTCTCATAAAGTACATGCTAATATTGTACTGTTGTGGAGGGTCTAAATAAGCCAATACAATAAATAAAACCAATATTAACTATTTATTCCAAAATATAACATGAAGTTTAAAAAAAAGCATAGAAAAAGAGTACTGATTCTCTGACGTTAGACAGGGAAGCATATCGCTGTTGCACAGGACATGGGCTTCAGTGCATTGAGCAATGCTAATATGCTTTCCCACCTCACTTCAGAGTCTTTTCAGAAGCAACTTTTGGATAACAATGTAGAATTACACTAAACTCATATAATAAGACAGAAAACAGGTAAGAAACTAATTAGTCCTGTGCTTAAATTGGGTATGGTTTCATTTTTTTTCAACTTCAATCAAGTCCCCCCTAATACAGGAGGCTGTGAGGTCCAGTGGTTAAAGAAAAGGGCTTGTAACCAGGAGGTCCCCGGTTCAAATCCCACCTCAGCCACTGACTCATTGTGTGACCCTGAGCAAGTCACTTAATCTCCTTGTGCTCCGTCTTTTGGGTGAGATGTAATTGTAAGTGACTCTGCAGCTGATGCATAGTTCACACACCCTAGTCTCTGTAAGTCGCCTTGGATAAAGGTGTCTGCTAAACAAGCAAATAATAATAATTCTTCTTTGCTGAAGGATAAATAGTCATTGAATTTTGCTATTACTACAATTTCTACACTGTGAATAAAGTTTGTTTAGGGCAAAAACGTTACAGATGTGTTTGCATAACGCATTTAAACAAAGTCTTTGGACACTTTCAATACTTATAAAAATGTACACATTTTCATGTTAAGTTCATTTTTAAGCATACACAATATTTTTGCTGCTCTCTCCATAACGCATCACACACCACAGTGAGCGACGGAAATTGCTTCTCCTTAACACTTAAATAATGTAGGAAGTTGTTAATATCACTTACCTCACAGCTCCGCTGTTTGCTGGAAAAAATGTACAGTGTATCCAATTGCCTTTTTTGTGACCTTTTATACACTGTAGTCCGTATCCCAAAGCATTATAAGAAGTTTGGTTTGTGCTGTTGCTGAGTGCAAGACAGGCTCCCTTGTGTCAGGGTTTGAGTTTGTCCCTGTGAATCGCTGAGGGAAGAAGCAATGAGCAAGTTGCTGAGTCCCGTCCCCCCTTGTCAAATGGCAGACGAGTGTGATTTTTCACAGAGGGCCTTGACGGATACCACAGCGGAGATAAATCATGCAGCAAAGACACCTGCTGCAAAGCCAACAACTGCACAAGCCTGCCAAGCTTCTGAGCATACACACATGCTGCAGGGTGGGGGCTGGGGAGCTATAAAAAGATATAAGATGAACCTGTTCAGCTGGGAACCTGCTGCTTGTCTTTTTCTGTTTTTCTAAATAAATGTAATTCAATAAAGCACAGTGAAAGCATGGTAAAGCATTAGGGTTGCCACCTGAACGTTGTTTGTACTGCTTGCCAGCGAAAAGATTTAATGTGCTGGGGTTTTTTTCACTTGGGGCAGTTAAGCACAGTGATCCTAAAGGGATGCATATAGTTCTGTATTTTTCGTCTGTAGTAAGTAGGAAATTCACGGAGGCATTTTAGGACCCTTTTATTAGTGGGGGAGAGATGGGGGTGGGGGGCAGTGGCTGTCTTTTTTGTGTCTCGAAGGTGGTGACCCTATAAAGCCCTGGCAGACCAGCGAGGGGTTATTACAGAACAGGGCATACCAGGGTCATTTATAAATGCAGCGTATACCGTGGAAATCATATTAGAACTGCCAAAACATTGTGCAAAACAACTGTGGTAAACTTTATAAATGACTTTTTAGTTATTTTTTCTTGTTTTTCTATAAATCTATAAATCAATAATCACAGATGTATAAAATTGTGACACATTTTTGTATCGTAAAAAAAGAAAGATTCTCTCGTTCAAAAAGGTTCTAGAGAATATTTTAAGAGCAGCCATATTGTTGCAACAGTATCCAAAGTAATAATCCCGTCGTCTCTCCATTAGATTAGGTGATCTGTATGTACAGTAAAAAAGAAATCGATTTTATTATCAATGTCAATGTTAAAAAATTATTTTACTATATTGGAAATATCCCAGATGGCACATTGGTGGAATTCAATCCTAGTGTAATGTGGAAAAGATTGATCATTCACTCAGTGATAAAGAAATCAAATACAAAAGTTTGGGATAATATGATAATGTACCTATTGAATAATGACCCACTATAAAACAACTTTCTTTTCAAATCCAAAGCCTTATCCTTTTTTACCATTGGCCGGACACACAAAACATTATATATTTACACAGGTATTTAAAAATACAAACGATGAAATTAGAAAATAAAATAAATGAAAATATATATATATATATATATATATATATATATATATATATATATATATATATATATATATATATATATATATATATATATATATATATATATATACATTTAGAGATATCTGAGCATTATTTCCAGATATCTTTAAATGGAGCTTTAAATGAGATGTCTAAAATACATTTTCAGATATCTTTTTAAATCGTTTTAAGATATCTCAAAATGTTTTTGAGATATCTTTAAATAGTTTTCAGATATCTGAAATTCAGTATAAGATATATCTCAATAGCTTCCTGTTCATTTAAACATATCTCTACATAACTTCCTGTTGATTTAGAGATATCTCTAAACAACTTCCTGTTCATTTAATGATATCTCTACGTAACTTCCTGTTCATTTAGAGATATCTCCACATAACTTCCTGTTCATTTAGAGATATCTCTAAACAACTTTTTGTTCATTTAAAGATATCTCTACATAACTTCCTGTTCATTTAGAGCTATCTCTAAACAACTTCTTGTTCATTTAATGATATCTCTACGTAACTTCCTGTTCATTTAGAGATATCTCTAAACAACTTCCTGTTCATTTAATGATATCTCTACATAACTTCCTGTTCATTTAGAGCTATATCTAAATGAACAGGAAGTTATTTAGAGCTATATATAAATGAACAGGAAGTTATTTACAGACGTCTTAAAATAATTTAGAGATATCTACAGGTTAGTCATGCTAGCAAAACATTATTTAAAGATATCTGTAAATCAATTTGAGATATTTGTTTAATTCTTAGATATCAAATAATGAAATTATGATATCTTCAAAATGATTACAGATATCTAAAATTCAAGATATTTGCAAATGATTTATAGATATCTTTAAATATTTCACAATATCTTAAAATCATTTGGCTTGCTATAAATCTCGGACTGGATTATTTGTGTCTAAAATCAACAGCTGAAAGAATTATACCCAAATGCATTCCAAAAGGTTTTCTTGGAGATAAATGTCTATGATAAAAGTTTCGAGAAGATGAAAATCAAGGCAGTTATCTTGTAAAACAGTTAGTGCATAAGGAACCAGGTTTTGAACCCGGATCCTAAGAACAGAGCAGAGGGAAGCAGTTCAGTGATTATAAGAGCATTCTATGAGAGCCTGCTTTTATTTTTGCTCCACTGGCACAGAGCAGAGGGGGGGCAGTTCAGTGAATGTAAGAGGCACTTCTTGTATTATTATTATTATTTATTTCTTAGCAGACGTCCTTATCCAGGGCGACTTACAATTGTTACAAGATATCACATTATTTTTACATACAATTCCCCATTTATACAGCTGGGTTTTTACTGGAGCAATCTAGGTAAAGTACCTTGCTCAAGGGTACAGCAGCAGTGTCCACCCACCTGGGATTGAACCCACGACCCTCTGGTCAAGAGTCTAGAGCCCTAACCACTACTCCACACTGCTGCCCTTCAAGTTAGCAATTTGCTATTTTAACAAAAAAAAATGCACCACGTGTAATTTTTTTTTTAATTTGAATTGTGATGTTATTTTGATATAATCACTTTCATTTTTGTAACTTTTGAAACTCAGAATTAGTTCAGCTTACACAGTAAATCCAAGGTGGACTTCTGCTTAAATAATAATGAATTGCTGCGCATTAAAAGGCTTTTTTTTATAATAGTTTAAAAAAACATTTTCTTTTTTGTTTTTGTTTCTTTAAGTTAAAACAGATCAATAAAAAATCCATTTAGATTTTTTTTTTCTGTTTAATACTGTATCGGTGGGGCGGCTATCAAAGACTGTTGCTCTTTCTGTCCGCTTGTGTTATGATTGTGGTATGAGGGGCGTCTGTGTGCAACTGGATTGGGTGGGAGCATAGCTAGTAGGGGATTGGAGGGGCTAGTATGCCAATGTCAGAGCCCATTTGGGCTATATAGGGCGAACAGTGCCTGGGTTGAGTTATTTGGGGCATTTTGGAAATGGACCCAGCGGAGATGGAGGGAGCCCACCCAGGGGAAGAGTCGCTCCTGCTCGGAATGTTCGTCGGGACCACAAAAGTGGGCTGTTGCTTGGCTGAAGGCAACGGCAGTAATTAAAGTACTCTGGAGAGGCTGCCATCGACACTAGTTCCTCCATCACTGTCCTTCACCAAGCCGGAGGAGGCTAGAGAGACAGAGTCCGACCGGCGCTGGGGAGAGCGAGCCCCCATGGAAGGCAGGGGCCACCTGCGAGTCGCTTCCACCGGCCGGACTTTGATCTCCGCCATGGACATATCACCGCCCCTGCTGAGCCTGGCCAGCGCTGCCGCCCTCAGGGGAGCCAATCAAACTCACGGGGGCTCGGGGGGAGCCAATCAAACTCGCGGGGGCTCGGGGGCAGCCAATCAAACTCGTGTCAGCTGCTGTTGAAGCCTCCCATCTCTCAGGTCACCGCAGCTTTGCCCGCCTGCAGTGTCTCCGTGCCTGCCTGCACCGGACGGCACCAGCTGCCAATCCCTGCTACTCCACAGCCCTTCCAGGCCGCCGTTACCATGAAGACCTCCCCCCCCCTCAAAGCCCCAGATACGTCCCAGAAGACCGGCACGAAGCAGCAATCCAGATGAAACTGGCAGTGGAAGCAGTCTGGCGCCATAGCTGCGAGGTGCTTAACCCGGAGCAGCAGAACCAGCTTTGCCACCAAGCCTTGGTCTGCCTGATTATTTCACCGTTGCCAGCACAGAGCAGAGGGAGCTTGTTCTAATAATCGTGACAGGTTGCTAATGTGATGATAAGGCATTTAAAAGGCAGTGCAGCTTGGTTCTTGCTGGCGTTCGTGGCTCAGAATTTCTTTCCTCAGACACTCTGTGCTGTCGTGCAGGCTTGGGCTCTTGGCAGGCGTTGTGCAAACACAGCTGCTCAGAGGCATTCCTGAGTCTTCACTGGGGTTGCTATGGGCACAGTTTGATGGGCTAAAAGTGTTCCAGAACCTCCTGCAGTGTTAACAGGAAACCCATTATCTTTGCTGAATCCCACATCATGGGTAAATCAACGAAGCTTAATTGGAAGGGATCTGGCCTGATCAGCTATCTGAGGGAGGTGGTGGGTCATGTTTGGAATGCAGTTTCATCTGCCAGTCAGTACATAAAGACTCTGGTGTTGATGGGTGAACAAATAACCCCCATGTGCCTCCACGGAACCCTGCTGGATATCAAAGTGTGGTGACAAATGGAGCTGCTAGGCCAGCATGCATGACACTAGATTCATCCGGAGTCGTTGTATACCTATTTTGCCTATTTTCTTTTGATAGGTGAAACGGGAGCCGTATCAGTCCAGAGATGACAGACACAGAGAAGGAGAGGCGATACCTTTTAATGGACAAACGAAACAATAATTAACCACAAGCTTTCAAGACCTTAAAGGTCTCTTCTTCGGATGAAAGCAGGAAAGAGAGATTCATGTTCACATTCACAGGTGGCATCAAAGCCACACCTGTGATTGTTGGCAGGGACGGATTTAACCCCATCCCTGCCATCCTGACATTCCCCAAACCCCCCCATACGCTATTTACATGAAGCGCTCCACCCTGCCACAGGTAACCCTTTACACTATTTAGAAATTACAATGTACTTATAGAAGACATTTTTTCAGATTTGCTTGTTCACACCCCTTTGGCTAATGTGTGCATTGAACTAATTGCTGGCCAGGTGTTGACAATGTATCTATTAAGCAGCTAAATACTAATATAAACATTCTAATTCTAATGAACTGGAACAAAGATTATGTATATATATATATATATATATATATATATATATATATATATATATATATATATATATATATATATATATATATATATATATATATATATATCAGACTTGTAGTCGAGTCCTCAAAACTCGAGTCCGAGTCCGTGTCCGAGTGCCAAGTGTCGAGTCAGAGTACTTGTGTTATAGAAAATAAAAAAGGACTCGTTGTTAATATCGCCGAGTCACAGAGAGAGAGAGAGAGAGAGAGAGAGAGAGAGAGAGAGAGAGAGAGAGAGAGAGAGAGAGAGAGAGAGAGAGAGAGAGAGAGAGAGAGAGAGAGATTTCCAAAAACGTCACTATAAACTTCTTAAAATGGGTGTACTGCTTTCATCACGGTGGAGTATTCTTCAGGACTAAATGTGTTGTTTCAGAGATGACACTAGTATCCGCTCCAGTATCTATCTTGAAATTCACTGCAGTTCCCTGAATCACTAGATTTATTTTCCATGGCTTGCTAGAATCATTGCTACGTGCAACCGAGCCTAAGAAAAGTGTTAATTTTATTTTTACTTTCAGTGCTCCCGCCTGCAATTACTTTATTCACCACACGGGTGCGGCAGACTACAGACCCATAGCACTGACTTACCCCACAAATTGTGCTGTCTTCTGCAGTGTGGTTACTTGTGCTGTAATGTCTGGCAACGTGTGCAACTGCGCTCGGACCCACGCACTCAGAAGGACCAGGAGGAGTTCGAGAGTTTAGATTTTAGAATTTGTTTTTTAACAATGTTACTGTCCTTCGCGTTTATATTTGCAGATGTTAAACACTTGTATCACTGTAGCTGCTGGTGTGCAGTGCCAGTAATTTCGATTGTATCCTCCCTCATTTCAACAGGTATCGCTATTGTCTTAATCTTCCTAACGTTTTCCCCCGGAGGCTGGTACGAGGCACGTCTTCATGGAAGGTTTTGGGGTACTATTCAGCACAGATATGCGCTGTTATATTCTGCGTGCGCGATTCATCCTGTAGTTTAGACGGAAGCTGTCGGGTGCTGCTGCGGGCACCGAAATAAACTACAGCAAATCAACATGTCTGCATTTCTGATTTAAAAATAATAATTTAAAAAAAAAAACGGTTTCCTATGTGAGACAATTTCTGCAAATGTCTGTGCAGAATTGTGAGGAATCCATTTTAATCCCCACGCTGACACCGCTTGATTGTTTATAACAATCTCCATTAAAGGAAAAACAATTGAAAGAAAGGACAAGTTTCAGAAGGATATTGGTTCCAGTTTCTTACTGTCCGTTTATCAAGGGAGTGCCTAAGTGCTTGTAAACCATCACTGTTGGGGATAACTAGGTAGAGGCTTTTGAGATCCATTGTGAAGAGAATTAGGTGTTCACTGTAGTATCGGACAAAACCCCTTCAGCTGTGTAGAAAGAGAAGTGAGCACAGTGCATCTAAACGGGTTATTTTTCAAGAATAAACTACATCTATAGTAAAGACACACAAACTACATTTCCCAGAAGTCTACGCTCCTCACAGCTCAGCCCACCCCAACCCCTCGATTCGATTCTAACCAATCAGCGCCGGTCGGACGGGTTCCGCCCCGAGCGGTTTGCACCCGCCTCCTTTTTTCTTCTGACAGAGACGCGGCTGTCATCACAAGACAAGTCTGGTGTTCAGGGGTTTTTCGTTCGGGACATTTTCAGAAAGCTAGCTCCTCCTCGTCCTCGTCGTTGTCCCGTGTGTATCTAAATCCTCGGTTTGGAGCGGAATGGCCCGGTGTCTGTCGTTCTCCCCGGTAGCCGTGTTGGCACTCGGCGCGGTTCTGGGAGCGGCCAGTGATGTACTCGAGCTCGGGGACTCGGACTTCGACAGCACAGCCAGCCAGCACGGGACCATGCTGGTGGAGTTTTTCGCTCCATGGTAATAATAATAATAATAATAATAATAATAATAATACTGTGGTTCTGTGCGGAGTAATAGTCAGTGGCAGTAGTTGCATGAATTGTATTTATTTGTTTATTTGCATTGTAGGTGATGAATGGAACAAAAACAGTAGCGGGCACTGTATGTGTTGGGAAGGTTGTCTGTCTATCTCTCGCAAAGTGCTGTGTAGACGGTGCGTTTAATAGAATAATTATTTAGTTCCTGGGTTGAATTTAAAAAAAACAGGGGTTACTTTGCATTAAAAAAATGACTGCATCGCGGTACTTGCAAGCTAAGAGTAGATTGACTGAGAGGTCGGCTGCATTCACACTGGTTCCGTTAGGACACTTTGGACCGAGTTGGTTTGGATGTTTGGTTGTTTTTGGTCCTTTTCCAATTTTATTTTCAGGACCGAGTTCGTTTCTGTTCGCAATTCAGTTTGCTTATGTGGTCTGTGAACCGGATGTTTGCAATACCCGGTAAGGTATCATGAAAGATGGTAGCGGTTGATGTATTGTTCCAGTTTTTACATTCTTGCATATTGCTGTGGAAGAAAGCATGGGAACTGGGGCAGCACATCGCTGATTTAATTAATATATTTGTTGAATGCCATCACAGTAGGAGGGCAGTATTCAGTTATGCAATACTGCACTGTTAGCTTTCAAGTACAAAATGTAACCATTACCGTATGGGTCCCTAAAGACCTGAAACCTGAATATTGTGAGGCAGCCATGGCCCGCCCCCAAGGGCGTAAAGGGCAGCGCTCACAGATCTCCACCCCATTTTTATCAAGACTCACCTGATCGGAGAGCCTAGTTAAGATAAGTACATTGTTGATTCGATCTGCTTAGAAATAAATAAATAATAATACTAAATAATCTGTATATATTATTATTAATTATTTATTAGCAGACACCCTTATCCAGGGCGACTTACAATTGTTACAAGATATCAAATTATTTTTACGTACAATTACCCACTTATACAGTTGGGTTTTACTGGAGCAATCTAGGTAAAGTACCTTGCTCAAGGGTACAGCAGCAGTGTCCCCCACCTGGGATTGAACCCACGACCCTCCGGTCAAGAGTCCAGAGCACTAACCACTACTCCACACTCCATTTATTATTGTTTACACAAATTATATGTGATATTTAAACTAATCGCTGTAATAGTTTTTACTAATTACACACGTGTGTCTCTCAGGAAACCAATTACCTGATTCAGTTTTCCGAAATACATTGGTTTTCTGAAAACTTGATCTCATGTAACCGTACTGAAAGACCCTCACCTGGAAAGAGCGCGATCCGGATAATGTGTTCGTGCAGCACTGCTGATATCCTGGAGTTTTGTCTTGCGTGTACACATGCCGTGTCTGTCTCTGTCTCTGTCCAGGTGCGGTCACTGTCAGAAGCTGGCTCCAGAGTATGAAGCAGCTGCCACCAGGCTGAGGGGAGTGGTAGCCCTGGCCAAGGTAAGGACCGTGCTTGTTTTTGTCTCTTTAATTTTTTGGACAAACTATTATCCAAAAATGGTTCTGTCTGTGGAAACACAGAATAAGAATGTCTGTGGCTTCATAGAGCATTAGAATTGGCTGGCTTGGGGGTCATCAAGTGGCTCATCTGGTAAAAGCGCAGCCGTGTGGTGTGCAGGGTAGGTTGCCCAGCACAGGTTCGGGTCATGGCTGTGTGAAGTGGCCGGTCTTCGCTGGGGATTCCGTCACTCACGTGGGATAGGGAGGCAAATCTGGCAGGGACTGTTTCTCCTTGTTGGTGCTACAGTGACCCCTGCTGGTCGGGCACCCCGTTAGCTCAAAAGCGGACACCTGCAGGGCTGGCCTTTGTTCTCCAGAGGTCGGTGACATCCTCTCTCTCATTCCTGGGTGTGGAAGAGGAAGCTGGCTTAGTCGTGGGGTTGGAGGACACCTGCTGAACCTTCAGTTCTCCTCAGCTGTGTGGGGAATTGCTGCAGTGAGAGGATAAAATGATTGGACATTCCAAATTTGAGAGAAAATCAGGAGTAATAAAATTGGGCACACTAAATTAAAACAAAATAATAAATACATGAAATGACCCGGTTTATTACACAGCTGAGATTGCAGTAGTAAAACGTGGTATGGTTCACACTGCTGTGCAATGGGAGTTATAATATTGATGGCTGGGTTCCTGGTTAGCTCTTGAACTGTCTTACCTAAGGTGACATTAGGTTGTCCAAGATGAGGGCTCATTGGGGTCTGTATAATATAGTGTTCAGAGTACTTATTTACACAGTCATTAATTATGGTGATTTGTATTTATTTTTTTGGCATGCAGGTTGACTGTACAGCTAACTCTGAGACCTGCGCTAGGTTTGGGGTGAATGGCTACCCCACCCTGAAGATCTTCAGGAATGGAGACGACTCTTCGGCCTATGATGGGCCCCGATCTGCAGGTGAGTTTGTAGGCACTGATCCATCCACTGGGGGGCAGTGTTGCTGGGGTGGGGGGCAGATTTAATGGTTACATTCCAATAGTGTACCATGTGTGTGTATATATATATATGTATATATATATATATATATATATATATATATATATATATATATATATATATATATATATATATATATATCTCACACACAGATTTAGACAGGACTGGAAGAGTTGCAGGGATGGAAATAAGACTCCTGTTCCATTGCAGTCTCACCCATTCCAGGTTTTAATACAAGCTAGGTTTTCTACAGTGTATGGGTAACACGCTCAGGTGTGTCTTATTAGACCAGGAGGGGATCAAAGCGCTGTGCAGTTGGGAGTCTTATTACCATCCCTGCACTATCCAAGTGATTTGAATGGAATGAGGAAGGCTGCTCAGTCCTGGCACAGGATTTTCCTGCTTCAAGCCAGGTAAAGGCAGATTTAGAGAGAAACATTTCTCATATGATATCGACATTTTTATTGTTTTTCCTTAGCGTTCAATAAATCTCTTAGGGGTGGAAATAAGACTCCTATTGCATATCAGTTTTTACTATGAGCTGGATTAGCCACTGTATAGGTAACAAGCTCAGATGTGTCTTATTAAACTTTTAGTGAAACCAGGAGTGGCTCAAACTGCTATGCAGTGAGAGTCTTATTTCCATGGCTGTCTGTTTTGTAGATGGGATTGTGAGCCACATGAAGCAGCAGGCCGGCCCCAGCTCAGTGGAGTTGAAGACTGTTGAGGATCTCGATCGGCTCATCCACAGCTTCGATGCCAGCGTGGTCGGTGAGTAGAGGAGAGCATGGTGCAGCGCTCCAGACTGCGGCCACAACAACGGCCAAAAAAATAAATAAATAAATAAATAAATTTCTTGGGGTTAGGCACCATTGACACCTGTAACACAGAAATGCTGCCTCTCTCTATAAAAGCATGTGTATGAATGCGCTATGACATCGGTCTGTATAAAAAAAAAACCTGCAAATAACACATGTTTTAATAAGCCGAAGTGCAACAAGCACGGTAACAATTTGATTGAATACAAATGCTTGTAAGTGCAGAGATGCGCTGTATTAACACCAGCAGAATACAGTGAGCACAGTTTCGTGCAATGCTGTGATGGTAACTGAACGTGTGCGAGTACTGTTGTGTAAAAATGTCGCTTAAAATGAAGTTGCATTCAAGAAATTTTGAACAAGAACAGCGAAAAAATTAAAATACACTGAAGGTTTGTGAGTTGCACATGTGCCGTTAACAAAATGCCTTGCAGACTTAAAATAAAGAAAACAGTTTTAATGAAGGGCTGTAATGCAACAAAAAGCTCAATTAAACAAAAAAAAGGAAGTGAAAAGGTAACTGTGTCAAGCTGAAAAAAGTTTTCTTTGTAAACTCCAAGAAACCAGCGTTGTCTTTCGGCAGTCAAATCATAGGGTGCCTGAATAAAGTTTTGAGTCCCACAAACAGATTTCATATAGATTTCAAGGAGGCTGTGTGGTCCAGTGGTTAAAGAAAAGGACTTGTAACCAGGAGGTCCCCAGTTCAAATCCCACCTCAGCCACTGACTCATTGTGTGACCCTGATCAAGTCACTTCACCTCCTTGTGCTCCGTCTTTCGGGTGAGACGTAATTGTAAGTGACACTGCAGCTGATGCATAGTTCACACACCCTAGTCTCTGTAAGTCTCCTTGGATAAAGGTGTCTGCTAAATAAACTAATAATAATAATATATTTCCCTTATTACAGCTGTTCACAATTAAAGGCACGGTCACCAATTCTATACACAACACTTGCAAAATATTTCAAATATAAAGTTCATTGCAGTCGTCAGCTGCATGGATTAACCATTTGGCAGAATGAGGCAACAAACAAGTGAGTATACAGACATAGTTACTTGTATTTTAAGTAGTTGAATATGATGGCAACCAGCTTGCTCTGAAGTGGCACCCTGCAATTGGATTTGGCGACCAATTTTATTTTGGCCAAGGAGCCACTGACTCCCAAGTCAGAAAGTTTGTCTGGAGCCCTGATAGTATAGTATAAACAGCGCTTGGCAAAATCATTAACTTTCAGCAGTCAAGAAAGCACGTTGCAGTTCAACTACCTGTCCAGAGCCTCTAAAAAAGCAAAACAATGAAAACTTAAATACACCCGTGAATTGAGATTTATAATGTTAGCAATAAAGGCCCTGTTTACCAGGTTTCCAATGGCAAAAAAAAATGTTTATCGGGCATTGCGGAGAATAAAATGTTTGCTGTAATGTGTTTCAAAAACTGCACATTTTGAGAACTACAAAATGAATAAATGTGCATGACCTGAGAATTGTTATGGTTCTGTTTTGTTAGCTACAGATACTACAATTAGGACCCTTTTTCACAAACTCTCAATTGTGTCTCCCTTTCTCCGTCACTCTCCCCTCCCTCGTTCTCCTCTTTCCTCCCCCGCTCCCTCTCTCCCAGGGTTCTTCTCTGATGCCGGCAGTGCCCAGCTGGCAGAGTTCCTGAAGGCTGCTGCGGTGCTGAGAGACAGCTACCGATTTGCCCACACCAGCACCCCGGAGCTGCTGCACAGGAACCAGATCCAAGGAGAGTGAGTATGGGTAGAGGAGAAAAAGAGAGGGAGGAGGGTGGCAAGAGTGCAGAGAGGGGGTTTAGAGGGGTGGGGAGGGCAGAGCGAGAGAGAGAGGGAGGGAGGGGGTAGAAAAAAGAGGGGTAGTGGCACACAGTTTCCTTTTTTTTCTGTAAGTCTGGAAATTGCAACATGCCCCTTCCTTTCACTCTTTCCCAGAGCCGTTGTGCTGTTCAGACCTCCTCACCTCAACAGCAAGTTTGAGGACAGCTCTGTGCGATACACTGAGGCTATCTCCACCAGGAGCCTGCGCAGATTCATCAAGGAGAACATGTGAGTCTTCAAACGCACAGCTGTACGTGCGGCTGAGTCGTCTGTAACTTCCCAGGTCAAAGTATGATGGGCCGTATTTTCAGAAAGTTTCCTCCGTACTTTAATTGCTCCTATTTTTTTTTTGAAAGGACAGAAATCATGTTCATTTCACAAAATGAAAAACAAAACAGCTTTAACCCTTTTCAATACAATACAATACAAAGGTATTTTTATATAGCACCCTTCACACCAAGGCATCCCAGAGCGCTGTACAAAGTTAAAAACAAAACAGATAATTATTATTATTAGTTTATTTAGCAGACGCCTTTATCCAAGGCGCCTTACAGGGACTAGGGTGTGTGAACTATGCATCAGCTGCAGAGTCACTTACAACTACGTCTCACCCGAAAGACGGAGCACAAGGAGGTGAAGTGACTTGCTCAGGGTCACACAATGAGTCAGTGGCTGAGGTGGGATTTGAACCGGGGACCTCCTGGTTACAAGTCTGTGTCTTTAACCACTGGACCACACAGCCTCTGATAAAAAAAAATTTTCAATTTAGAGTTCAGTGAGACCACGCCTTACCTTAGCACTCTTGGAAATCAAGTTGGAACTTCTCGGCCCCAGTCTAAGTGTATAAATATAGGTAGGGCTCGAAGTTTTCAGTTTTTAACCGATTTAATTAATAACTGGAAAAGCACCCCCGAAGACATATTTAGAAAATTCAGTTTTTATTGTTTTAAACCGTTAAACCTGGGTTTTGGCAATATATTTCGGCAATTAGTTTTTTGTTATTTTTCTCCCCAATTTAGTAATGTCCAATTATTTTGTCTAGCTCAGCTCACCGCTACCACTGACTCGGGAGGGGCGAAGACGAACACGAACACATGCGATCCAAGTCATTATTTTATTACTATAACATCTCAAAAAGCTTGGCAAAGGTCTGTGATATTCTTTGAGCGCTGGTTGCGGAAGCAGCTATCTTGTTTGTTTGTGTCAGTGTTATGTCTGTGGTGAAGGGACTGTATTGCTCAGATCCGCCTCACTTCAGTTTGTCACTTCGGTTCACATTGAGGTGGTGAAAACCATGATAAATCAAGATTAATTTGTTTTATTTTTTTTCAAATTTTGTAGACAAAGTAACATTGTTTATTGTATTTAAAAAGACACAGTTGCATTGTCATCACTGTGACTTTGCACACCATTTTTCCCCCTTCCTCTGTGATTTTGAACAAATTTACCCTGATTTCCTTGTGATTTTTGGTACAAAATTCTGTGACAAAATCCCAGCCTTAATTATTGAACACACTGCATAGAGCTGCACGATTTCTTTAAAATGTCTTTTAGGAAAAAGACACCAGCTGCATCAAAGGAAACATTTCTGATAAAGATCGCGCTGTCCACTACAAAAATGTGTGTCTATTAACGGCCATTATGGCCGTAGTGCCCTTTCAGCTACAGCAGCTGGAGACATGAGCTGGGAATAGAAGACCTTGCACACACAAACCCAAATAAATATCAATACACAAACCCCATTATAAAGTTTGTAGTTTCTATTTTCATTTTTTTTACGTTCCCTGGTGGTGGTGGTGGTATTTAGATCTGCTACTGTTTTTAGATAATTGAAAAAGCCCCACAGTCTAATTAAACTGCTCTGCTCCTCCCCTGTTTTTTTCCGCAGATTTGGTATGTGCCCACACCTGACCAATGAGAACAAGGAGCAGCTGATGGGGCGGGACTTGCTGACTGTGTTCTTCGATGTGGATTACCTGCGCAACCCCAAGGGATCCAACTACTGGAGAAATAGGTACAGTGTAATTTTAATTACAATCACAGCAGAATTGTTTGCTGAATGAAATTGCAATTACAAATACAATGCTATTTTATTAAATTGTTACAATTAAAATTATACTAAAGTAATAAACTGCTACACACACAGGGTGGGACAAATCACTTGGTATGCTGGTGGCCATTTGGCTACTAGCTTTCAAAATCAGGTGGCCAAGTGAACTTTTATGGTGGCCAACATTTTCAAACGGGACAATAGGAGGAGACGTGTATATGTCGCACACACGTTGCTTTTGCATGCTTTGTTTTCATGTAGTGGGTGTTATTTTTTTCATTATCTTTAAATTGTGGGAGGGGAACTATATGGAATCGATGTGCCGGGGAACTAACTCCACAAAATTCCAGGGAACTATTTACATAAAATGCCAGGGAGCTGTTTTCTGTGTGCATAAAATTCTCCATTCTCCATAGACAGACTCCCATTACTAACCCTAACCCTCTCCAGCCAGAGAACGGTATTACAAGCCTCTGCAGGATTGTTAGTGTTGCACTGAAAATCATTGAGTCAGTTCTGTTTCAACAAAGAATTACTCTTCCTCTCCCTCTCATTGTAATGTGTATGCCTGCCTGCCTGCCTGCCTGCCTGCCTGCCTGCCTGCCTGTCTCCCTGCATCTCCCCCGCTCCCTCTCTCCAACTCGATTGGTCCTTAACGGCATGACAAGTCATACAAGCATAGTTCATACAGGAAGCATGCAGAAATATTTCATATTTGTAGACATGCAGTGCAGATATATATATATATATATATATATATATATATATATATATATATATATATATATATATATATATATATATATATCCTGTCTTTCATTGAAACATGTTTTGCTTCTCTCCTTTTCCTAACCCATCTACCCTCTTCATCTCCTTCTCTCTAACCGTTCTCTCTCTCTCTCTCTCTCTCTCTCTCTCTCTCTCTCTCTCTCAGGGTGATGAAGGTTGCCTCTAGGTTCGTGTCGGAGGGGCTGTCTCTGAGCTACGCGATCGCGGACCGCTCTGACTTCTCGTACGAGCTGTCTGAGTTCGGTCTGGGGGCCGTGGAAGGGGAGCTCCCCGTCGTCACGCTGCGCACTGCGGCCGGGGAGAAGTACGCCATGCAGGAGGAGTTCACGTGAGTGCGGGTGCAAACATGACCGTGCAAAACAAAGTTTCAACTGGACTGAGTTTCTTTTAAGTTGTATTATTTATTTATTTATTATTATTAATTTCTTAGCAGGGCGATTTAAAATTGTTACAAGATATCACATTATTTTTACATACAATTACCCATTTATACAGTTGGGTTTTTACTGGAGCAATCTAGGTAAAGTACCTTGCTCAAGGGTACAGCAGCAGTGTCCCCCACCTGGGATTGAACCCATGACCCTCCGGTCAAGAGTCCAGAGCCCTACCTACTACTCTAGTGCGTGCGTGTGTGTGTGTGTGTGTGTGTGTGTGTATACAGCCTACGTGTGTTTCTCATTGCGTGTGTGCCGCATGTAGCCTCATTCCGTGCCTCTGTGTCCGCAGGCGTGACGGGAAGGCTCTGGAGAGATTCCTGGAGGATTATTTTGCCAGGAAGCTGAAACGCTACATGAAATCAGAACCTGTCCCGGAGAACAACGACGGGCCCGTCAAGGTGCTGATAGAAAAAACTGTAACAAAAGTCTGAGCAGTTGTAACAATAATATTGACAATAACAACAGTAGCAACAGCTGTATTGATAATAGTATTACAGTAAAAACTGATTGGGACCAGAAAATTGTGCCGGATTATACAGTGTGCTTGATTACAGAGGTAAAATTTAACACTATCCGCAATACAAACTGAGCCCTGTGGTGGTATTGTCAAGGTATACCCGGTATTTACAAGGATTGTATTTATTTTAATTTTTCCACGCTTCATTAGCCCCAGTGTGTATGCAACAAGCTCAGGTGTGTTTTGTTAAACGCATAGTAAAACCAGGAATGGACCAAACTGCTATGCAATGGGAGTCTTATTTCCATCCCTTTCTTATTGAGGTGAAACCACTACAAACTACAACTGTTAGACAAATCTTTTGACCTGTCGAGGTTAAACTATGTTATTACTTTCGAGTTTGTACAGCTATGGAAATAATCTCCTACTCCTATTGCATTCTCACCCATTTGCAGGTTTTACTAGGAGCTTGATTAGCCCCAGTGTGGAGGTAACAAGCTCAGGTGTGTCTTATTAAACTCCTAGTAAAACCAGGAATGGATCAAACTGCTATGCAATGGGAATCTTCTTACTGTCCCTGGAAGGCTGGTTTGTAGAGGTGCCGGATTTAGGCAGGTTTTACTGTAGTATTAATAGTAGTCGCAGTAGTAATAGTCATAGCAATAATTACAGTGATAGCCCTGGTTCCTGTACTGATCCCAGGTGGTGGTAGCAGAGACTTTTGATGAGATTGTCCACGACGATTCGAAGGACGTGCTGATCGAGTTCTACGCACCGTGGTGCGGGCACTGCAAGAACCTGGAGCCCAAATACCACGAGCTGGGAGAGAAGGTGGGACTGCCCTCGGGGGGGGGCGGGGGGGGGCACTGTCCTGAGGTTCCCTGGGGGAGATAAAGGAATGTTTCGCAGCGTTTCTCTGTTTCTCTCGCTGTTTTGTTAAACATCAATGTTCTTACGAGTGGAGCAAAGCACCCGGCACCAGTTTGATGAACATAATGAAGAGTTATTGAAAGAGCTGTTAAATTAACAATTGCTGGGGGCTCCCGAGTGGCGCAGTAAAGGCGCCCTGTAGCCTGGACGTCGCCGGTTCGAATCCAGGCTGTCCTCGGCTCACCGCGCACCAGCGACCCCTGTAGTCTGGCCGGGCGCCTGCGGGCTTGCCTGTAAGCTGCCCAGACCTGTGTTGTCCTCCGACGCTGTAGCTCTGGGTTGGCTGCATGGTGGGCTTGCAGTGTGAAAAGAAGCGGTCGGCTGACTGCACACTCTTCGGAGGACAGCGTGTGTTCGTCTTCGCCGCTCCTGAGTCTGGCTATTGGCTATTTCTAAATTGGGAGAAAAAGATACAAAATAATTGACGACTACTAAATTAAAAAAATAAATTAACAATTGTCATGTTTATAATCATTTTTTTTGTTTTTGTTTTAAATGTTACACGTTCAGCTAGCAAATGACCCCAACATTGTTATTGCCAAGATGGATGCCACAGCCAACGATGTGCCACCTAACTATGACGTGCAAGGGTAAGGACGGGCCTGCGGGCACATTCCCAAACAGCACTAGAGCGTCGCTGTGTTTATTAAACAGTTTAACCATTCAGGGTAGCAGCAGCCTGATTGTTGCTGTAATAACATTAGTAACACATTCAACAAAAACAGGACAGGTCAGGTCCTACCTCCTCCATCTCTTTATTTCAACATCAGAGAGATTTTTGTTTCAACTTTTTTATTGTATTTATTTTTTTATGCATTTCGATTCTTTTGTATTATTTTTTTTTCAAGGATTAAAAAAAAAGCATGTTAATAATGATGTCTCTGTTGTTCATTTGCAGTTTCCCTGTGCTTTACTTTGTGCCCAAGGGGAGCAAGGAGTCACCAAAGAGATACGAGGCAAGTCTTCTCATCATAAATTAAACTAAGCATCAAAAATGTGTATTTACTGTCCAATAGTGCTGCACAAATACTTGGTTATTCTGACTGAGCTTTCCACAGAAATCAGGCGCTGACAATCCGGTGAAGGTCACTGGTGTTGATTTGGGGTCATTTACCATTCAAAGTGGGCTCGGCAATCCGCACAAATCCAAACAGATGTCTCTTCACTTGTTTCACTTGGAATGCTGAATTAGCACGATCAACGCCAATGGCCCCTCCTCTGAATCCGCGGAGAGCTCAATCTGAATAATCGCTTCGTGCAGCCCTGCTCTGCTCCTCGTACCTCTAGCATCACTGATGCTGTACCTTGCTGTTCCAGGGCGGTCGGGAGGTGAGCGATTTCATCAGCTACCTGAAGAGGGAGGCAACGAGCACCCCCGTGCTGACCCCTGGAAAGGAAGATCTGTAAACGGACGAAAGAAGAGCTCGTGAACGGCGCGCGCCTGTCGATGTCCACGTGCCTGTTCACGCTGTCTGCTGTCTGTGCTTGGAGACGGAGTCAATCAAAACGAACAGCCTGTGTCGCCTTACCCTGCTGTGTGGCGCCATTATAATAAACTGCCCAGATACAGAGAATTCAAAAACAAACGGCTCCTTATCCAAGGAGAATTGGGATCCACCAGGTTACTCATCAATCGCTAGAAATGCTTAATGAAGAAGAAAGGTAATTGATAAACTGAAAACTCAACATTTTTAATAATTAGTTGCAATGTTTCGGCTTCCACCGTCTTCAGATATGGTGATAGAAATAGCCAGGCAGACACCAGCATCAATCTACCTGGCTATTTCTACCACGAGATCTGAACAAGGGAGAAGCCGAAACGTAGCTAATTAAAATACTGAGTTTTCATGTTCATTGTTTTAGATAGATAGATAGATAGATAGATAGATAGATAGATAGATAGATAGATAGATAGATAGATAGAGCTAATGTTTTTCAGAGATACTTTTTTTGTGCTCATCACTGTCAGAATTGGAAGATTTTAAAGTACTGTTTTAAGCAAGTAAGTGTAAAAAAGTGAAAACTCCAGCAGACAGCAGTAACTGGTTAATATCGGCAAATGCGTTCTGTGTTTTTTTTTTTGTGTTTTTTTTAATTATTGTCACGGGATACTGAAGGAGGGGTGGGGCTTCTGGGACCAATGACAAAAAGGTGATTGGTCTATCTGTTCAAGGGTGGAGCTTCTCATGCATTTGGGGAGGGACTGATTACTGTATAATTCTGTAAATCAGCGATTCTGTGATTGGGGGCGCAGGTAGAATTAATAAAAGTAATTTATTTGAAGCTACTCTATCATCTTAGCTCCATGTCTTGAATTTGCACCCCTCTGTGTCTGCAGGGATTGCTGCACGTTTTATACTCTTGCCAGTGGGCCAGTATATAAAGCCAAAGCAGTGTGGTTTGGAGTAACTTAGGGTGGGGCTTTACCCAGTTAGTAGTAATTTAGGATTTCTCTTTGAGTTAAGGAAAGGTCGAGTGGAACTTGGTTCAGGAATTGTCGGTGTGCAATATCTTGAATGCATTTTTGTTTAGAAATTGAGACCGCAAGGCGAGTTGTCATCTTTTGTAAATTTTATTTATTATATTTATATAGAGTATAGAATTGAAACTGTGGGGTGGGGGAGGGGGGGAAATAGTTGAAAAAATACAACTTCAGTCACTATGCATTTAAATCCTGGGCTGGGGGTGGGTGGTCTTAAGATCATTAAAATAGACCCCGCCCCCCTCGGTCTATTAACCTGCAGTTCAGCTGAAAATGCACAAGGAATAGTATGTGATATTTTAAATAGAAAGAGCTTAGACTAAATAAAATCTTGAATGGATCTTTGAGCCATTCCGTATTTTACTGTGGACTAGAACTAATTTACCATTTCAAGTGAAGAAACAGCTGCTTGGGTTTGTGTGGATCGCTGCTCTCCAGAGTAGGAAAGGCAGTAAGCATCACACGTCCATCACTTGATTCACTTTGATTGGTAAATTAGCCAGGTCAACACCAGTGACCCTCGCATGATTGTCAGCTCCTGATTTCTGTGGAGAGCTCAGTCCCAGGAATCGGTCCGTGCAGCTCTTGCTGTGGACTGAGTTTACAAGATTAAGGGATTGCACTGAACATGGAGGGGGGTGTTTTATAAGCACAATAACATTAAACTGGTAGCTGACTTTAAATTACCAGAGTCATACTGTTTTGGATAACAATGGTATTTAAAACGACAGTGTGACTACTTGATTACAATGCAAACTGGTGTGTCTCATCCGGAATGGCTTGAACTTCTGTGAAATGGTAGCCTTAGTTATCAATCCATCCCTGTAAAATGTCATGTACAACTTTTTTTATTATTATTATTATTATTACAGCAGCACTTCCTCGGTCAATGACAAAAGAAATAAAAGCAATTATTACAAATCCTGTTCTGCAGCAAATGGGTTTCAAGGAATCAATAAATGCACTGATGATGATGATGATGATGTTTGTTCTGCTTTTTTTTGTAAGTGGATTGGATTGATTTATTAAAAATGTAAAAATTATAATAGATTGCAGCACAGAAGCAGGGCTGGGGTTTTTTTTCACCTTTAAAAAAAAAAAGAGGCTTATTTCACAGTCTAAAACAAAGTAAAAACAGCTTTGTCACGTTCAATCATTTACCGGAAGCAAACTGCTACACTATTCTTTCAGAAATGTGAATTTTCACAGGCAACTACATATTACACAGCAATGGGTAAATTTCACAGAAATCATGAAATCTGTGCTAATCTTTTTTTTATTTTGGGAGGGTGGAAAATACAGCCTTTATTATTTGTTTATTTAGCAGACGCCTTTATCCAAGGTGACTTACAGAGGCTAGGGTGTGTGACCTATGCATCAGCTGCAGAGTCACTTACAATTACGTCTCACCCGAAAGACGGCGCACAAGGAGGTGAAGTGACTTGCTCAGGGTCACACAATGAATCAGTGGCTGAGGTGGGATTTGAACCGGGGACCTTCTGGTTCCAAGCCCTTTTCTTTAACCACTGGACCACACAGCCTCCTCCACAGCCTTATAAGTAATTCTGCATTTGGATCAGTCTACAGCTGTGGTCTTCAAACTGGGGTCGACAAAGATTGTCCGGGGGTAACCCCCAGAGAATCCTGGAAAGTTCTCTTTTTGTAAAACAATGTATGTGTTTATTTACTTTCACAGTTTTGCTGGGAGGCAGGCCTTGAATCTTAGGGTTTGATTTGACTATTTTACGAAAATGTGTCTTTGACTTGTGATTTACACATAAAACATTTGCATTCACTGCAGTACACTGCACCCAGGTGCTGGTTTGCATACTGGGTATTTGCAAGTACACAAATCATCCAGGATATTTTAATGTCCTAGCAAAAGCGTATAGGAATATTATGCAGGATTGCTGGTTAGCGCTGGGGCTTGCAGAATTTAGCATACCTGCTGTTTAGATCAGAGGGTTTAAAACTTTTCTTTTTGGGGTGTGGACTCCTTTTTAAAATTTGAATATGGACCCCCAACTGAAAACTAATTGCAAACAAAAATAAAGGAAAACTCCTGTATTGCAGTTTAATGTATATGATCTGTAAGAATCGCAAGGTCTGCCTCCCCACATCAGTGTGTAATGGATCTCTCCCTCGTGGCAGAGGACAGCATAAGACTCTTCACTTGAATAGGAAGATGTTCAAAGTGTATGGTTTGTGGTTCACGTCCAGCACTTGCTCATGAATTCTCTGTTTTCAGTATTTAATTGCTTATTTGTTGTTTGTTTTTTTATGTGAGTTAGGTTGCAGAATAAAGAGGGAGCACAGCCCTTGTTTTTACAAGCCGCTAGGGGGAGATTCTTTACAGCGTTTGTTTTTACATACGACTGACCTGACCGTCCAAACGTCCTTCTCTAGTCTCTATACACACCCAGACACTTCAGAATTTAAACACACAACCAGTACTCAAGGTTAGATCATTTTTATTATTATTACTTTTATTTTATTTTATTTTTTTAAGTGTAAACACTTTA
The DNA here is from genome assembly GCA_030684275.1 of Acipenser oxyrinchus oxyrinchus. Classification (NCBI taxonomy): domain Eukaryota; kingdom Metazoa; phylum Chordata; class Actinopteri; order Acipenseriformes; family Acipenseridae; genus Acipenser; species Acipenser oxyrinchus. Next base: position 6,745,273 of record CM060280.1, on the reverse strand, counting down.
TGTTGCATTTTTATTTAATAAAAAAAATAAGACAAATTGTGAAGAAAAAAAAAAAGTTCAAACAAAATAAAAGATTACGGGACATATTCCTAAATAAATCTTTTTTTGTTTTCTTGATGGTAAAAGAAAACGCAGATTATATTTTTCTGATTGATGGCATGTGTGCGTGTTTTGTAGGCGGATGGCAGGGAATGGGGCTTTATACATTATGGGGGCGGGGGGTCTGTTATTAATGATCTTAACCAGCGTTTCTCAAAACTTCATTTTCGTAAAAACAAGTGCTGTGCTCCCTCTTTATTCTGCAACCTGACTCACATATAAAAAAAGCAATTAAATACTGAAAACGGCTCGTAGTATTGAGTGAAATAACTGGCAAAAATAGTGTGCGTAGAAAATATATTTATTGCTTAGCCGACGCCCTTATCTAGGACGACTTACAATTGTTACAAGATATCACATTATACAGATATCACTTCTTTTTTACATACAAGTACCCATTTATACAGCTTGGTTTTTACTGGAGCAATCTAGGTAAAGTACCTTACTCAAGGGTACAGCAGCAGTGTCCCCCCCCACCTGGGATTGAACCCACAACCCTCCGGTCAAGAGTCCAGAGCCCCTAACCAATACTCCACACTGCTGCCCTGCTCGAATTTGTACCTGTAACACAAATGTGTACACTCGTAAAAAAAAAAAAAAAAAAAAAAAGATTTATACCTGTAAAAAAAACCAGTCCGTGTATTCATAAATGTGTAAGTTCGTAAAAAAAATAAATGTATCAAAATACGAGTACAGCTCATTTTGACAGTTACTGCACTATCACACAAAAACAAAACAAACAAACAAAAAAAACTGGTATGCTGAAGCTCTGACAGCCACAGCCGAATGACGCTGCGATCGATGAGTATTTGCATGCATGCATGCATGCCCAGCCACAGCCGAATGACGCTGCGATCGATGAGTATTTGCATGCATGCATGCATGCCCAGCCACAGCCGAATGACGCTGCGATCGATGAGTATTTACATGCATGCATGCCCAGGTTGCCGCTTGCAGTCTCGTGTGTACGGAGAGCTCGTTCAGTAGTCATGGTAACTTAAAAGAAGACTACAAATCCCATCTTCGCGTGCGAGCGCATGCGTAGTAATTTAACGGTTTTTCCATTCCGCTGCTGAACAAAGGTATAGTTTGGGACGGCAAAGCGACTTCAACGGAGAACGGTGTATAAGAGACGCCGACTTATGGTTTAAAAACCTGTGAGCCTTGTGGCGTGTCTGTGAATTTTATCAGTTTCATAAAATACAAATATATATATATTTACACCCCGGCTTTCATTTCGCTCCCTGTGCCCACGAGGAGAGCCTGGTAAAAACCGAGGCGGCTACCTCTGCGTGGCAACACCTCTTAGGGGAGGGCTATCTTCACTGTGACTGGCTGCACGACCCGCACATCAATGCGAAGTCGAATTTCTATTGGCTTACCGCGGTGTCAGGCATCGTTTTATCTCAGGGATTGGCTACTTGTCATTAGCCCCACCTCCATTCTGTCTCTCAGTCTGTGCAGCCGGCATTGTAGAAGGTTCTAGTCGGTTCGGTTACACACACCTCGAGACAAAATGATGGGCCGCCCAGTTATCGTGTTGAGTAAGTTGTAATTACGATTATTGTTATTTTTCTAAAGCTAGATTTTGGTGTTTTTTTTTAACTCTAAATAATTAACCCCGTTGTCCAGTCACAGGAGCTCCTGTCTGGAGTCGCAATGAATGGGGCCTAGCGCCGGATATGTCATACACGGTCGAATTAGTCAGCGGATTGTGATTTCAATTTAATGTTAATATTTCTTTAGCTCTGCTGTTCAAATGATGCTACTCGCATATTTTGTTGTTTGTCTCGCCGCGGTAGGTTGCACAAGATTAGTTATTTGTGTTTCTTGGTTTGTTTCAGGAATGCAATTTTTTAGTTTGGGAAAACTCGTGTCTGCCTGTCAAAAAAAAAAAAAAAGGCCGTTTGAAAAATTAAATCTTGTTTTACTGTACTGCTTTTGTCTTGCCTTCAGAGGCGATTGGGATCTGTCTATTACCAATCGTACCAATCGTCCTAGCGGCGTGTTAGATATTATAACTGCGTCAAAATACTGTACACCTATATTTCTCTGGTATTTCTGTGTACTTTGTAATCAGTTTGTATGCGGTCTGTGCATTTTATATCGATAACAATTGATTGACATTTCAGATTGCTATGCAATAGCTGCGTAGGTGGCTGTTGTCTCATATTATTATTAATCATGTTTATTTTCTCGCTGCTCAGGTCAGAATACGAAAAGGGAGTCTGGACGAAAAGTCCAGACCGGGAATATCAGCGCCGCGAAGGTGAGTAGCTGATGTAAAAGAAAAAAATACAATAGATTAAAAATAAATCCGTTTTCTTTACGTTTTGTAGCAGTGATCTGTATTTGATGTCGGACGCTTTTTCTTTATACTCTATAGACCATAGCAGATGTCATTAGAACGTGCTTGGGTCCCAGAGCTATGATGAAGGTAAGCGACTTGGTCCATTCATTTACTCTACAGAAAGCAGTCGATTGCCTTATTTGGCTTCTCCTGACTAAATACAGCACTGTATATGCATGGAAGCGTACAGCGTATTTATCTTCTTTATTAGCAGACACCCTTATCCAGGGCAACTTACAATTATTACAAGATATCACATTATTTTTACATACAATTACCCATTTATACAGTTGGGTTTTTACTGGAGCAATCTAGGTAAAGTACCTTGCTCAAGGGTACAGCAGCAGTGTCCCCCACCTGGGATTGAACCCACGACCCTCCGGTCAAGAGTCCAGAGCCCTGACCACTACTCCACTTACCACTGACCAAATAGATTTCTGACCAATATGGCTTGGTGTGGTAACTCTGTGCATCTGGTACTTATCTGGATGACCATGCCTTCAAAATATATTAATAAATAAACAAGAAAGCATTTATATTTTCAATTTCTCTCTGTTTATATCTGTTTTAAATGGAATTTAGTGACTTGTATAAAGCAGTTATTTTTTTCTATAATTTCAGCTTAGAAGGTGTTCTAATTTATGCCTATAACGTCATAAGATGCACAGTATGTCAAAAGAGAAGTTCAAGACATTCACAGACATCAAAACAATGGTCTGCATGAATTTAATGCTACTGTGGGGTTAGACAGACACTCGCTTTTCCATGGTGTAAATGCGAGAGCCTTCTCACCAGATTCACTGTGTTCTGTTTATATTCTCACCGCTTGTTCTGTTTTCCTCATTCGTAGATGCTGCTTGACCCCATGGGTGGGATTGTAATGACCAACGATGGCAACGCTATCCTCAGAGAGGTGAAGAACCGTACCACTGTAGCTCATTGTAGTAATACAATATGAATTGAGACGCATACGGGAGTCTCAGTTTGTAAGTTAGTGTGTCACATGCAGGGTGTCTCTGTTGAATGAGAGATCTTGTGCAGAGGACTGTGGAGCAAAACTGAGCTCAAACTGGGTGAAATGTCACTTCTACAAGAAAAATCGACCTACACATGACGTGTTAACTTATTAGAAATCAAACAAATGTACTCAGGAATAGGTTTAAAATGAAATATTTTTATTTTTGTAAAACAGAACTTTTATTACCACCCCCCTCACCAGGTCTTGAAATGGTTCAGTCCAGAATCAACTACCATTTTCCTTAAATAATGCGTGCAGGGCTACAGGGTTTATGAAAAACGAAAGTGCAGCCGGACAAACTTGAACCAGCCGCATCAAAGGATTACATGTCTTTCACCTTGTTAGATTGCAGCAATTGATTTTCTTATTCTGCAGTTTTGTTAATATTTTCTTAAAGGTACCAGTTACATGTTTGTTTGTTTTTCAACATTGGTGTGGAGTTCTATGAACACAGGGTAAGATGTGCTGAAATTTTGGAATTTGGGAAGTACTTCATTGCGATTGGTTGATGTGTATGTTGTCTAAAGACAATTAAAACGTATTGTAATGAGAAGGCTGTTTCTTACTGTCTGTAGATCCAAGTGCAGCACCCTGCAGCCAAGTCCATGATTGAGATCAGCCGCACCCAGGACGAGGAAGTGGGAGACGGGACCACGTCAGTCATCATTCTGGGTAAATGCAGCAGCACAAGAGAAACCTCCTTACAAGCGAGGACAGGCAGAGCGCATAGAAATACTCTGGACTGTAATTAGGAAGTGTACTGCTAAGTGTATGACTCTCATTAAACTCAAAGTAAAACCAGAAATTGATCATACTACTGTGCACTGAGAGTCTTATTTCCATCCCTGAAATTAAACAGCTTTAAAAACAGTGGACAGTGGAGTGGGGGTGGGGGTGGGGTCTTTTATACTGTCCACGGCACACAGGGGTGTTCTAGGATTCCCTCAGACTTCCATTACAGGTGGTGACCAGTGAAGGTTCCGCGTTTCACTGCCGTTTGCATTCGACCTGTGACCACAGTGCCGCATTGTGTGATGCTTGTTTGTGTGCCTCTAGCCGGGGAGATGCTGGCGGTAGCAGAGCAGTTCCTGGAGCAGCAGATGCACCCGACGGTGGTGATCAGCGCTTATAGACAGGCTCTGGACGACATGATCAGCATCCTGAAAGACATCAGGTACGCACCTGGGCTATCCCTCGGAAACACTGCTGGGATCTTTACATTGATTGTGTTTTAAATTCAGTGTTTTTTTGGGGGGAGGGTGGTGGGGTTAGACCTGCTAAGTTTATACTTTTTGGAATACTAAAAGGAGTTTTTTTTTGTTTTTTTTTAAATTTGAAACTAAGCTGTAAATCTACATTTGTTGAGTAAATATTTGTCAACTGAATTTCAATTTAACTGTCAATTTTCAAGAGAAGAAGACTTTTCTGTGTTAATGTGTACATTTTATATAATTTCACTTTTCTGATTTTTTTCAATTAGTGTTTTGCAGCGCATCAAGATACCATAAATGTTTTTATTGAAAAAAATTTTTAAAATCCATGCAAGATCCTCATTTTGGCTATTTTAATTATTTAAAAATGTCAGTTTTAACGTTAAAACCTTTATTTACAACCTTCCGTTATTTATATGAAAAATAAAACAATGTCTGTTTTCAGCACTCCAGTGGACGTGAGCAGCCGGGAGATGATGCTGAAGATCATAAACTCTGCCATCAACACCAAGGCTATCAACCGTTGGGCTGACCTGGCCTGCAACATCGCGCTGGACGCAGTGAAGACCGTGGAGCTGGAGGAGAACGGGCGCAAAGAGATCGACATCAAGAAATACGCCAAGGTGGAGAAGGTACGACCCAGGCTGCCGGACACACTCCTTGGCATGGGGTTTAATCTGGGGCAGGCAGTCTGATCAGGCCCATTCACAGCCTCATCTGATTTCAGCACTGCGGTATAGTCGCATGCACTAACATAATGGAAGTGCGGTTATGTGCAAGATACGCACATGGGCTAGTATGCAGTCTGTTTAATAAAAGTTGAAGAGAAAGCAGAAAGTTTAAAATCTATTAGAATGCCAAGCACAAGGCTTTAATGTGGTCTTTTTTTTTAAATCAGTGTTACTGTCCTAGCTTACCATGCTGGTCTGTAGTAAAGCATGTCTATAAACTTCTCACCCCCTCTCCTCACTTGCATTTCCGCACATCTTCACCCATGAGGGTCTTTGTACTTGAAGACAGGCATATATAAGAAACGCTTAATAGAATTCCTCCTGCTATCAAAATATATACGGTGACAAACACTTAATAGAAGCGCTGCTCGAATTGAATCGACTGCATATTGTAATCAAAACTGAATTCCCTTCACTGTTCAACCAATAAGAAAAATAAACCTTTAAATCATGTTTGTGAGATTCAGACATGATCGCATTCCAGCGGTTTTTCGCTGGATTTTCTTTTCGTTTTGCTCAATGTGTTTGTGTCTCCAGATCCCAGGCGGTATCATCGAGGACTCGTGCGTCCTGCGCGGCGTGATGGTGAACAAGGACGTGACTCACCCCCGCATGCGCAGGATGATCAGGAACCCGCGCATCGTGCTGCTCGACTGCTCGCTGGAGTACAAGAAGGGAGAGAGTCAGGTACTGCCCTCCACAGCATCCTCACCATCAACTGACTGGATACTAATAATACTGCTGGAGCGAGCATTGGTTGAATAAGCTAATGCCAGTTCATTTGAAAGAGCCTCCTTGTAAAACCAGGATCAAACTGTTCTACAATGGGGTATTTCCATTCTGGCAACTATTCTTTGTGTGGATTTTTGTAATTACAGATTCATAAATAAAACAACAAATTTTATTAATTTATGTAACCGGTGTGGGGGGCGGCGTGTTGGGGGGGTGGGAAGCAGACATTACTTGGTTTCAACCCTGAAATTATGGCAGTTTATGAAAATACTATAAAGTAAACACACAGTGTTTTTGTAGTTCACTTTATATTGGATTACCTTTGGTGTTTAGTCCTGGATGTACAGCTATGGCCAAAGGTTGTGCATCAGCTCTATATAGAATTAACTAACTGCTTTAAAGTCGATTTGGCATTTGCCGAATGAAGTGAGGAGGAAATGTATAAGGCCAGTGGCTGCTAGCCCCTAGAAATTAAAAGGTTCTTGGGCTCTTGCAAGCCAATGACCTTATTTTTGCTGTTCAATGTATAATTTTGGTAATTGTAAACACACAGCATTTAGAAGTTAAAAAACCCCAATCCAAATACTTCAACACCTTATTTTTATTTGGAATTAATGGAATAAATGACCATTCTGTGGTAAATTCCTCTATTTCTGACAAGCCAACCTCGATCTTTTACATGAAGCAGAGTGACATTTTTGGTTTGATTTGATTTTAATAACTGATAAGCAACCAAGTAAACGTGTGATTGATAATGCTAGCAAGGCGACATTTGCTCAGCAGTTTCTGAAGGACCCCTAAACCAGTTACTGAGCAACCCGGCTCAGAGCTTTTAGTATGTCAGTGAAAATGCCACAATAAACTGTTGGTGAAATACAGTATTAAGAACAATGAATTCATTACAATGGAACAGGAAAACACACACTTGGTATTGAAATAATATTTCATAAATGTTCAGGGAGTATCCATTTATTTATTTATACCCCTTCAACGTAGTGCCATAGCAGGACCTCCAAAATAGTAGCTGCTACAGCCAAATCGTTGCCGTTGGCATCTCTTATATTCAGTTACATATCGTGTTGTAGATTTCCATATACTTAACAAAACTGCTTCTGGTAGACTTGCGATATCATTTTGTAGTTTCTTTGATTTACATGATAAATAAAATATCTATATTGTTTGTGTATATGTATATATGTATGTGTGTATGTGTATGTGTGTGTGTGTGTGTAATTGTGATGCAAAACTTTTGGCCATAGCTATTGACCATTTGCCTAGTATTTCCTTTCTCGGCTGACTGTCGTAACGCTTCCTCTGTCTGTCCGTCCGTCTGTCTAGACGGACATTGAGATCACCCGGGAGGAAGACTTTGCCAGAATTCTGCAGATGGAGGAGGAATACATCCAGCAGATCTGCGAAGACATCATCCGTCTGAAACCAGACCTCATCTTCACAGAGAAGGGAATCTCGGGTAGGCAAAGAAACCACAAAACTCACCAGGGATACTATGAGTTAAGACACGCCTGAGCTTGTTACCTGTACACTGTGGCTAATCCATCTCCCAGTAAAACTCTGGATATTTCCAGCCCTGCGTTTACACCTGTTGCAGACCTATTTTATTAGTTTAGACTTCCACTGACTACAGTACTGCATGGAGTTTTATGTAAAAAGTCTTGACAATCTTTATTTTGTTCTTGAAAACATGCAGGTAGAAAAAACAGGCCCCGATTTTAGCATTTGAGCCTAGGTAACACGAAGCAACTTTTCAAGCAGCTTGTTGTAGGGATGATCCATTTTCATTCAGTAGATCAAGTCGGTACATTTAAAATGTGTTCCTTGTTGAGAGTGTGTTCTATCTTTCACATGATAAACCTGTCGCCTATAGTAAGTTCCTCAAAAGTTGCCTGATGTTTCAAGGGCACTAGACTACCTCATGTTACCTTGAGCTAGTCTGAAATTATTATTATTATTATTATTATTATTATTATTATTTATTTCTTAGCAGAAATTAATGCCAGTCAGGGGCTGTGAAACCAGCCATGAATGTTTTAAATGTAATTCAGTTTAACCTCTAGTCAAGGACTCCAAGCCACCAGCTAGCGACCCTCTAGTATTGAGTCTTGCTGCTTTGGTTTGCAATGTAACAGTCGCCTGCTGTTTCTTCCAGACTTGGCACAGCATTACCTCATGAAAGCAAACATCACAGCCATCCGCCGTGTCAGGAAAACAGATAACAACAGAATCGCCAGGTGAGGGATCTCTGAAATGATTTCAGAATTTTAATTTTTCTGCCATCTCTAGCTGCTGCTACTAGTAATACTAGGAGCATGTTATCATTTGTACTGCCTAGGTTAGATACTGAAAGAAAGGTACACTGATGAAAGCAGTAGTTGAAACACATCTGTCTTATTAACTTAAAGGTTTTATGGTAAAGTGGGAGGAGAGCGAGGATTTACTAAAGGTAACACTAAGAAACAAAGCCATGTAGACAAACACGTTTTGGCTAGTGCCATGGAAATAAAAGCTGAGCTTAGTTCTTGTTGCTGTCCTCCCAGTTCTGTGGCCTTGCCCCCTCCTAACCCTGCCCTCTCTCCAGGGCGTGTGGCGCACACATTGCCAGCCGCACTGACGAGCTGCGCGAGGAGGACGTGGGCACCGGCGCCGGCCTGTTTGAGATCAAGAAGATTGGGGACGAGTACTTCACCTTCATCACAGAGTGCAAGGAGCCCAAAGCCTGCACCATCATCCTGAGAGGGGCCAGCAAGGAGATCCTGGCTGGGAGTGCAGCTCTCTGTACTGTGTACCAGCTTATTGAGAACAGCATCAGCTCCATACAAGGTCTAGCATGGCGATACGAGCTGGGAGTTCAGACACAGAGCTGGGCAGATATGTATACTGCACACTATCTTAAAACTTAAAACACCATCAACTGTGCTAGCAAGGAGATACTAGCTCTCTTACACAGCCATAGGGACACGACCTGAGCGAGAAATCAACCAGTCTCCTTTACATCTTATATGTGTAGATGGCATCCCATTCTCTGTTATCGTGATACAAGAACACAAGCATAACATGGCTCATTGCAGATCACCAAGCGGTTCTTGAATGAAGTGCGTTTTATAGTTTGTATGAATACATACTCTCCCTATGTCATTAAATTTGTTTTTTTATAATGTATCATACAAGTAGCCAATCAGGAGAGTCACATGTATTGTGATGCATATCATATCGCGACCTGCATATCGTGACATTTATCATATCGTGAGATTAGTATATAGTTACACCACTATTTTTTACATGGCAGGAGATATTTGTTGTGAGTAGACCAGGTTTAACATGTCAAGGTTTTTTTGTATACACTGATGAAGGCATAATCTTCACCTTGCTTTTCCGTTGCTCCCTGCGCAGGAGGTTGAGCGCAATCTGCAGGACGCCATGCAGGTGTGCCGCAATGTGCTGATTGACCCCTCCCTGGTGCCAGGGGGCGGGGCTGCGGAGATGGCCGTGTCTCACCTGCTCACGGAGCGCTCCAAGACCATGACCGGCGTGGAGCAGTGGCCCTACCGCGCCGTGGCACAGGCCCTGGAGGTCATCCCCAGAACCCTGATTCAGAACTGCGGAGCCAGCACCATCCGGGTCCTTACCTCCCTCAGGGTAAGGCAGTCCCCGCTGTAACACGTTGAATAGAAATGCTTCATTCACAACTAACACACTTCATAGTGGTGCACTTTAAAATGATTAAACCATAGTGCAAGGGATCAAACTGCTGTGCGATGGGAGTTTTATATCCGACCCTGCAGTGATACATACAGAAATGTTTCATCCAGAACAGTAACACACTCCATAGTATTACATATAGAAATGTTTTCTTGCAGCTCAAAAAATCCGAGCTAGAGTATTTTGAATGAAGATGTTTGTTTGGGGTCTCTTGCAGGCAAAGCACACTCAGGAGGGCAGCATGTCGTGGGGAATGAATGGAGAGACCGGGGCGCTGGTGGACATGAAGGAGCTGGGGATCTGGGAGCCGCTCGCTGTCAAAGCTCAGACCTACAAAACCGCCGTAGAGGTGGGGCTCTCTACTTCTCTGTTGCATGTTTGGTTTTTGTGTTGTGCTGGCACAGATACGCTGCTCACTCCACCCCAGAGGTGGCTGTATTTTGGCTTATTTTGAGCTATTTCTTTTAAATTCTGTTTAATTTTGTATTTGTTAGTACAGTGTATTCATTTGCATTACTGTTCCCCTTTTAAATGTGTTTAATGTTTGAGAAAGCATACTACATATTTGAAAGGGCATATGTGAAGATGGATCGATTACACATTGGTTTTGCAGGGTAGTTATGATTAGATTGGAGCAGATGTGAAGTTAAGTGAAAAGGCTAGCTTTTACCTTTTGAAACAAGGTGCTGACCTGACAAAGACAAACGAATTAAGCGACAGTGCCCTCTCGGTTTTAAAGGCTCTGCCATGTGGTAGTTCTGTGACTGGAGTTATCTCCCGAGCTCAAGACGAGGGGGCTCACGATTAGTCAAGGTAAACTACCATACGGGAAAGCCTTCATCAAGAGGGCACGCTCATTATTTTCTTTAAAACAACACCTTTTAAAACCAACTTGTAATGATTCATCAGGTACCCTTACGCTGAGAAGTTAAGAAAATAGTCCTGAAAATGTGTTCTTATTCCAGACTGCCATCTTGCTCCTGCGTATCGACGACATTGTTTCCGGTCACAAGAAGAAGGGGGGTGACTCTGGAGCTTCGCCGGCTGAGCAGTAGGAATGGACTGCAATGTCTCTGAACATCCAGCCAGTCTACACACACACACACACACACGCGCGCGCATTTCAGTATTTATTGCAATGTCTGAGGGGCTCGGAGCCAGAATCCTCTGCGAGTGTGCTCTCTGACACCCAGCTTGTCGAAATGATGACACAAAATGGTTTACATCAGTTGTAACTGCATTATAATTATAGTGACAATAAAGTCAGTTGAAATAATAAAGCTTTATTTTGTTGTTTCTACATTTCTTTTAATACTTAAAATAAATGTTTTCAGTTGTTTGACTGGTGTCCCCACCCTCAAGTCCTGTGTAAGCACACAGGTGGGCTTTGTGACTGGGATGTGTGCAGAATATTGGATCGTCTTGTACTGGAAACGTATTTTGGTTTCAGGCATTTAGCAAGCCCCTTTTATAAGCTCTTCCGTAACCTGTAAGCATGGACCTTTTTTTTTTTTTGTCTAATATTGCTGGGTTTAAAAAATCTTCGCTGGCCATTTTATCAATGAGCCACCTGCATGATGTCATGACATTGATTTTATAGTTTCAAAATACTGTAACAAAGGTTTGCAGAAGTATGATGGGGAAGTTGCCTGTGTTGTAATGTACAGCTATGGCCAAACATTTTGCATAGCTATAGAATTTTAGGATTGAGACATACCGGTAATTTAATATATATATATATATATATATATATATATATATATATATATAAATCTGACTTGAGTTTTGAGGCTGACATTAGAAACATTACAAGTGTCTATCTTTTATGAAACATTGCTCAAATTCGATCTTTTCCTTCTTTGTCTGATGCTGAGAAGGTAATTCATGCTTTGGTTTTGTCTTGTCTCTTGCAATGCTCTATTTGCTGGGCTTCCACATCATGCTTTGTCCAGTTTGCAGCTTGTTCAGAATGCAGCTGCCAGGGTTCTTAACAGGATCATAGAACTCCTGTGCTGGCCTCCCTGCACTGGCTTCCAGTGCGTTTTAGAACTGATTTAAAAATCTTACTCTTGACAACTAAAGCACCACATGGCTCAGCACTGGATTACCTACGAGAGATTATAAACCCCCAGACTGGAACTCATTATCCTTTTCTATTAGAGATGCTGCTTCACCCGATATTAAATCAAGATTAAAGACGTATAGTTTAGCCTTTTTAACCTGATTTACAAATATAATTGTGTTATTTTATTTGCTTATTATTAATCTTGTTCATTCTTATTAATTGCCTCCTCTCCAATTGTATTATTATTATTATTATTATGAATGTGTTACTACTACTTGATATTGTGTACTTTTGTTTTACCAACATGTAAAGCGCTTGAGATACTGTGGTTTGAAAGGCACTATAGGAATAAAATAGATTGAGTTGAATTGAAATTGAATTCAATAACACGGGGAAACTACTAAACAGTGATTAGTGGCGATAGAGAAGCAGCACAGTTATATACACAGTGCCATGGTGCTGTGATCAAGCCAGCCGTTACAATAGAACAGACCCGAGTGCTCGTCTAACTCGTTGATTCTGAGAATCGTCCTTTTTCACCCGACTTGATATTGTTTGGGGAGCGATAAGCTGCAGGAACCGGACTGTCCAAATGGCCGCCGCCTTGTGTAAATGTTCTTTTTCAGCTGGTAAGACCTTTTATCATGCGTCAGTGAAGAGCGTTTACATCTTAGTATATACTGTGATACAGAGATTTTGAAAGGTGGGCTGCAATGATAATATTGATGGTGCTTACAAGAGATAAGGAATACATCTAAGCTATTGTTTTTTTTACAGATAAAAACTTAAATCAGATTATTACGGGAACATTCTCTGTCATTATTTCCTATATTGTATTTTATAAATCATACGATAACCAAATGACCAACAGAGGACAAACAGGCAACTTTTGAAGCTAAGCAATCTGCACCTGTGGCGTGCAGACCCAGCACGAAATAAAGCCTTATTTTTAAGCTTATCTATAAGTTCAGAACACACAGGAGATAATACAGTAAGGTATTTACTGATCTCACAGCTTTGATCTATCAATCTTGGAGTCTAAACACAGATATCAGTCACAGTTTCATACATCGCACACTGTTCTTAGTAGAGAGAAATCATTTTGTTTTATAAAATAAAATCTACTTACTCCTGCAGTGATTGTGTTTTGTTTATCATGTCCCCAAATTGAAGCATTTGTGTTCATCCACGCAAGCTCGGCCCTGCCATTAGTGAGTGATTTCATTTTGTTCAAATGTATTCTTTTTTTATACTGTTGCTGGTGGTGCCTCCTGACAGAAATGTGTTTTTCATTTTCAAATGAGGCTCGAGTTTATTAGGCTACAAATACAGTTTCTGTTAGATTTACAAATACAATAATTCTCTCAGATGGAAGTTTTGGAAATTATTTTCTAAAACAAAAAAAAACAAACAATTAAGGTTGCAAAAATGTAAATAATCAGATTGTTTAAGACCTGTTTTTTTTCTCTTTCAAAAAAACGGACAAAACACGGGGAAGCTTTACACTTTAGTTGTGGATTGTCTACAAGCAGAGTTAGCATACTGTGATGGGAAAACAGTAACATTTGATTGTCAACTATCTTCTATTTTAAATGAACACACTATTGCGGTATATGAACACATATTATCAATCAGTGTGAATTTCTAAAGCAGTGTTGATGCTGAATTGTGATAGAAACGCTCTCACTATTTGTGCGACTTTTAGACTTTTCTGCAGAATACTTTGCAATTTGTCTGGAAACATGTCGACCACAGATTTGCTGAACTAGTCACTACATGTAAAGGTCTCTGCATATTGTAATGATGTTTTAACTTAAAGACGTTATAATTGAAGCGCTGGTGTTCTGAGCGCCGCTGGCTGGTTGTTATTTTTGTGATCTCTCGTGCTTACATCCATCCATCCATCCATCCATTATCATTAACTGCTTACTCCTTTACAGAGTCGCGATGATCCGCAGCCTAACCCGGCATACACAGGGCGCAAGGCGAGACTACACCCTGGACGGGACGCCAGTCCATCGCAGGGCACCACACACACTCACACAGAGGGCAATTTAGAGTGACCAATCAACCAATTGGACTGTGGGAGGAAACCAGAGTACCCGGAGAAAACCCACGCGAACACGGGGAGAACATGCAAACTCCACACAGACAGTACCCTAGACCGGATTCGAACCCAGGACCCTGGCGCTGTGAGGCAGCAGCGCTAACCACTACGCCACCGTGCCGCCTGTGCTTATAACAGCCCCCCTAGATGGCGCCCCCTGGGGGTGTACTGTCGCTAGTGCTCGTTTGATCGCGCAAGCCCTTAAATCTGCTCCTTCCCCTTTTAGAGCGCGCCTGTGCTTTACAGATCAGCTGACTGCTCGCACGTGACTCATTGCGGAATCAGCCATGAAGCTGTTGGCAGGATTGGTCCGGCTGGATGTATTTTTATACTTTATAAGTTTAATAGCAGCCGTCCAGGCTTTCTTTGGGGGCGGCACGAATAATTACCGCAGAAAGGTAAGAAGCCGAATTTAAGAAATGTAACTCTGCTGTTAAAACGTTGTGTCAACAAAGCTTCCGATAAAGCTGTTCAACCCGGTGCGTTGTTTTTGAATTGCATTGCACCTTTCCGGTGACTGCGCTCATTTGGTTTATTTATATTGTCAATAGCTACTATGGTACAGTGCTGTACTTCCGCTGTTGAGACATTAATAATATATACACAGTTATTTGGGTCTGAAACCCGAACCGGACCCAGATTTCTTTTAAACTTACCAGTCCCTCTATCCCTTTCTCTACACTTAAGGTCTAAAGTCTAAGACTCTCTTTTTTCAAGCCTGATGTTAATCTACAAAGTGTAAATAATCAATTGACATCGCAGTCTTAACCTTGGTTGATTTTGTAAAACGTACACATTCAAAAGGGAAACGTAAAAAAAATAATCGCCTGTTGTAAACGGGTCTAGCCGGTTTCATATTCACCCTCGCGGACAGCGCTGCGGTTTCTTAAAATGCACGCCTCGCATGGTGCACATGACGAGTCATTGACATTCTGTCCACACTGACTGTCTCAAAGAAACGGAACTTGCAAAAATATTCACGTGGGGCTATTCCACCCCCGAGCCTAATCACCCCTTAAATATGCTTGTACTGTAATAAATATGATTTGCAACCTTGTCTTACATTTATGGGAATGGAAATAAGACTCCCGTCGCTCAGCAGTTTGATCCATTCCTGGTTTCACTATGCGTTTAATAGGACACATCTGAGCTTGTTTTTATACACTGTGGCAAATGAAGCTCATAGTAAAACCTGGAATGTGGGAAACTGCTATGCAATAGGAGTCCATCCCTGATTTAAAATTTGCAGTAACATATTGTCTATGAATGTCTGCGATTTGAAAACATGGGTGGAATAGCCCTACCTGACCCTACTCTTCAATCACTTGTGTGTTTGCATGCAGGTGTCCCTGGAGTTGAACTCGGATCCCAGCGGCTCCTCCAATATCAGCGTGCTCCACGTGCGTGCCGTCGGGGGCAACGACACGCTGCACTTCCTGTGGGGCAGTCAGGGGGTGCCCACGCTGCTGATGGTGCACACGGACAGCCCAGAGACCCGGGTGCAAATCGACTGGGCGCGCATGCTGTCTAACAACATCTCGGGTAGCCTGACGGTGGAGCCAGCGAGCGCTGTGCGGTACTCCACGGCTTTCCTTTTCAGTAAGGTAGCTCCTGCATAGCGACGCTGCGAACACTCCCACTAGAGCATGAAATTACAGATCCAGGCATGGAAATAAGACTCCTGTTACTCAGATTGATCCATTCCTGGTTTTACTGTGAGTAGAACACACCTGAGCTTGTTACCTACACACTGTGGCTGATCAAGCTCTTAGTAAAACCTGGAATGGGTGACACTGCTGTGCAAAAGGAGCTGTTTCAATCCCTGAGATTAGTGTTTCGACAAGAAATGTCTTTGGAGTCATGCTGGAGATGCATTATAAATGTTTCTCGTGTCCTGTGGATAATACAGTAAGTTATCGTAGGGGTGGTACTAGTTTGGAGTTAAAACCTTAGCCCAGTTTTAACATTAAGATTTTAGCTTCAGTGATTAAACTGTAATAACTGTACAGTACAGGCCAGTTTATTTTCAGTATCTCTTCCCCACCATTTCCATATACAGTTACATGCTGTACACAGATACAGTAAACATGGCAAACTTGCGTATTATTACATAGAGCGAAATAATCTATGCATTGAGAGAACTGTATTATTAAAAAGCAAAAAGACATCTGTTCAGGGATGGAAATAAGACTCCTGTTGCATCCATTCCAGGTTTTACTATGCGCTTCAGTAGCCACAGTGTGTAGGTAAACTCAGGTGTGTCTTAAGTTTATAGGAAAACCAGGAATGGGTCAGACGTCTGTGCAATGGGAGTCTTATTTCCATCCCTGCATATGTTTTTTTCTTCATTATGGTTCTACAGTATATCATATCGAAACCCATACAAACAGAAGAGCTTTACTAGCAACACGCAGGCAAGCGTGTGATTCTGGGTAGCTCGTTTTACATCAGGCTCCAAATAGGGGAACCAGGGGGATTAATCCAATCAGCGCTTCATTGAGGATAGCAAGAATCAATAATCGGTTCATTGTTGCATACCTACTGTTTTTGTTCTCCCTGCAGATCTGGGAGTACAAGGAAAACAGCACTGATCAGTCCCAGGCGGCAGCTGACAGCTACTTCCCTCCCTACAGCTTGGAGGAGTTCACCTGGGAGGACCTGAATCGAACCCTCAACCACTCGGCCCTGACTGCGGAGCTCTGTGGGAGGAACCAGTCACAGCACAGAGGGAGAGTCTGCTTCCAGGTGAGGGGAGAGGGGAGCCTTGTGTGTGTGTGTGTGTGTGTGTATCTGTCCATATGTTGCTCTCTACAAAATGACACAACAGTCACCGATCTTCTCCAAACTTATCCACCAGCCTCTAGACTGCTTTTGGGTTCAGTTTTTTCTTTCTGTAATCTGATGCACGGTTGTTTTTCAAGTATGACCCTGCAGGACCAGGTTGTGACTAGTCCTGGGACAAGTGTGGGTTTTTCACGTTGGTATATGCTGTCAAAACTTAAACAAATACTGGCTGGAAAACCAATCGAACAAGCTAGACTGTATTGTTCATGTCAGATCTGATATCTTTTTTTAAACAGTCCCTTATAATTTCTGTTATATAAACGAATACGAACATGGTCACTTTTGACACCGGGTACATTTAAATGTCTTTTGTTCCAGGATTCTACTGTGACTGTGTGTTTTTTCTTGTCTCTCTCTCTCTCAGATCTCTGCCTTTGAGTCCTGGGGTCGTGACCCTGCCTGGCCCCGCCTCCTCCACAATGCTAACTCCTCCCAGCTGCGCTTCGTGATTGAAGGGGTCACGCCCAGGTCAAACCGCTCCAGGTTCGCTCTAGAGCTGCTCTCGATCGACAGCCGAGATCATGAGGCGAGAGAGGAGACCCACCGCTCCATCGACGATGAATATACTCCCTCCATATTCCAGGTAAAGAGGCTCTGGGCGAGTCTGGCTGTGTCCAGGGATGGAAATGGGACTCGCATTGCATAGCAGTTTGATCAGACACATAGGAGCTTTTTACGTAGACACTGGGATCATTTAAGCTTGTAGTAAACCCTGGAATGGGTGAAACTGCTATGCAATAGGAGTCTCACCCCTAGTTACAGCCACTTCAATAGCAAACAACGTTATCATATGCAGTTGTCTTATTTCCATCCCTGGTGTGTCTGGCTGTGTCGGTATGTTTTTGAAAACTCTCTCCTCTCCTGCCCCTCCTCTGTCCCAGGTGTCTCAGCTGGTCTCAGTGCATGTTAACAGCAGTGCCCCGGTGCTCAGCTATGCTCAGTGGAAGCCGGTAGCGTACCGCACTGCCTCGCCCGTATTCGAGGACTCCACACCCTGCCGGCACTCCCCCGCCAGCCCCCCCCTGCCTCCTCCTCGCTTGGGGCTCGCTCTGGCTTTCTTCGGGGGCACCCTGGATCAGGGGTACAGAGCCAGCGCTGTCAACATCAGTTTCGGGATCCCCGGAGAACCTTTCTACAACGTCACAGGCTACCTGAGCTGGTGAGGGACAAGAGTCACTGATGGGCTGCAAAGGGGTTGTAATGAACAGTGTCTACTGCCTGGCCACTTTATTGGGAACTATCCACCCAATTCGATTTGCCATTGCTCTGAATTGGAGTAGTTTTAAAGCATTAGTGCTGCATTTGTGTACTACCAGATGACGTGCTTTAAAATGGGTTTCTTTCAAAGCTGCACGTTTTAGAGCACTTAGAAATGCATGAGAAATCGTTACAAATATCAAACAGTACCATCGTTCGAATTGGCCTTACAGTCCTCTTTCTCCCCCCCCAGGTCTTGCCTGCTTGGTCTGGGCTCCCCCCCAGAGGACTCCTTCTCTCCGCTGGTTCTCGGTATCATGGTGGTGGGGCTCGGCACGCCCGCGCTGCTGCTGCTGGTGGGAGGGGCCTATGTGTGTGTGCGGCGCCTGAGGAGAGAGCAGCCCGGGTACGCACCAATCAGCTGAGACCACACCCCTCCGGAATACTGATGCCATGTCTGCAAACCTATGAGACCACGCCCCCATGATGTGCACCAATAAACTTCGCCCACTGTGGGTGTTGCTGCTACAGTAATTTTAATTACACCCACCCCCTCTTAACCTCAAAAACCCTTCCAAAGCATCTCTCTGTATCATGCGCTATGCCCCTACACCCCACCCAAACCACTGCGTTACTAATGTGCTGTTAGTGTCTAACCCAATCAGAAGAAGCCTGGGCAAGACCATGTTTCTGTAAATGTTAGTCTGAGGAAATATCCGAGTTGTGATGTTTTTCTGTAAGAGGCTGGGTGGCTAACACAGCACAAGCCATTCCAGCTTTTCTACAGGCTTGATTAGTCTGTAGGTAACAAGCTCGGGTGTGTTATCAAACTCAGTAAAACCCGGAATGGATCACACTGCTATACAATGGGAGTCTTCTTTCATCCCTGCCTACCAGAGCACCCATTCACAAAAAAGGGTGTACCGAGTCACGTACAGGTTACCCTGTTGGTAAAAACAGGGGGGTTAACTTAGAAGAAAGTCAAACGTTTGGGC
Source organism: Acipenser oxyrinchus oxyrinchus (assembly GCA_030684275.1). Classification (NCBI taxonomy): domain Eukaryota; kingdom Metazoa; phylum Chordata; class Actinopteri; order Acipenseriformes; family Acipenseridae; genus Acipenser; species Acipenser oxyrinchus. The sequence goes on along the minus strand of CM060280.1, from coordinate 6,726,207 downwards.
CAGTGTCTTTTACGTTGGAGTTGGAGTTTATGATGATGACGTTTTCTACCAGGTTCTGTACCTGGCCTTATTCTTCCAAGGAGAGCTGGTGAAGTCACAACTCATTCAATAGCAAACAGCATTGTTCTTTTCATATGGAGTTCTCCCCCTTTATTTAGCATATCTGAAAAACATGAAATATTGAAAACCGTGGATTAGCGAAGGGCCTTTGTTCAGGGTAATGCAGGACTTTTTCAATGTACTGTCAGCATGGCCGGATTGTGCTGTGGTAATATAGAGGCAGCGCTGCAGTTGGTGTTAAAACCGGTTTCATAGCAAACCTCTTGGTCTTTATATATTTTTGTTTGTACGGTTGATTTCCCTCCGTCTCACTGCAAGGATATCGTGCATGCCAGCCCCGCTCCACATGCACACTCGCATCCCTGCTCCACACACATACACACACACGCACACTCGCATCCCTGCTCCACACACACATACACACTTGCATCCCTGCTCCACACACACACACACACTCACTCACTCGCATCCCTGCTCCACACACACGCACACAGACTCGCATCCCTGCTCCACCCACACACACACAGACTCGCATCCCTGCTCCACACACACACACACACAGACTCACTGTAGTTCAGTCTCTGACTGTTCTGTGGCAGTCCTGCTCCTTTGGCACTGATGGCTGTGACAGATTCTCCAGCTCCTTACTGAAACACCACTCTCCTCTCCCATATTTAACTTCAAGATGTAAATGATTGTTTTAACACAGAAATATTTTCAATTAAAAAAAATATGAAAACTACATTCGTATGTCTTTATTGTTCATATTTCCTGACAATGTTTGATGCCTGGTAGTGAGATAAAGAAAGATTATATATATATATATATATATATATATATATATATATATATATATATATATATGTGTGTGTGATGTGTGTGTGTGTGTGATAATAGATGGGCTTCAATGAGTTACAGGAAAATAATTCCATCTAGGGTTTGTGTCTCCAGCCCTGGTCCTGGAGAGCCCCTATCCAGCAGGTTTTCTAGGTGTCTTTACATCATCAGTGGCTAACGATCTGGAACACCTGTTAATCTTGACTAATTAAGCCAATAATTGGTGCAATTAAGTAACTGAGAGATTGGTTGAAACGAAAACCAGCAGCCACAGCAGCTCTCCAGGACCAGGGTTGCAGAGACCGTCAGGTTGAGTAGTTTATAAACTGTCACAGAATCCCGAGAAGGAATTGTTTTTCTGTAACTCATCGATTATTTTTTATAATACATGGATATTAGTATCTGTAAAATATATATATATATAAATAAATAAATAAACAGGTGTTAAGGTTCAAATTGCAAGTGAATTTAATGAATCATAATAATGTAAAAAGTCAATATTAAAGAATATTGTACAGACAGTAGATTGAGTTATTGATGGTATTCCTGCACACACTGATACACAGTAGATTGAGTTATTGATGGTATTCCTGCACACTGATACACAGTAGATTGAGTTATTGATTGTATTCCTAACACACTGATACACAGTAGATTGAGTTATTGATTGTATTCCTAACACACTGATACACAGTAGATTGGATTGTATTCCTGCACACAGTGATACACAGTAGATTGAGTTATTGATTGTACTCCTGCACACTGATACACAGTAGATTGAGTTATTGATTGTATTCCTAACACACTGATACACAGTAGATTGGATTGTATTCCTGCACACAGTGATACACAGTAGATTGAGTTATTGATTGTACTCCTGCACACTGAAACACAGTAGATTGAGTTATTGATTGTATTCCTGCACACTGATACACAGTAGACTGAGTTATTGATGGTATTCCTGCACACAGTAGATTGAGTTATTGATGGTATTCCTGCACACAGTGATACACAGTAGATTGAGTTATTGATGGTATTCCTGCACACTGATACACAGTAGATTGAGTTATTGATTGTATTCCTGCACACTGATACACAGTAGATTGAGTTATTGATTGTATTCCTGCACACTGATACACAGTAGATTGAGTTATTGATGGTATTCCTGCACACTGATACACAGTAGATTGAGTTATTGATGGTATTCCTGCACACTGATACACAGTAGATTGAGTTATTGATTGTATTCCTGCACAGTGATACACAGTAGATTGAGTTATTGATGGTATTCCTGCACACTGATACAGTAGATTGAGTTATTGATGGTATTCCTGCACAGTGATACACAGTAGATTGAGTTATTGATGGTATTCCTGCACACACTGATACACAGTAGATTGAGTTATTGATTGTATTCCTAACACACTGATACACAGTAGATTGAGTTATTGATGGTATTCCTAACACACTGATACACAGTAGATTGAGTTATTGATTGTATTCCTGCACACTGATACACAGTAGATTGAGTTATTGATGGTATTCCTGCACACAGCGATACACAGTAGATTGAGTTATTGGTTGTATTCCTGCACACTGATACACAGTAGATTGAGTTATTGATTATATTCCTGCACACAGCGATACACAGTAGATTGAGTTATTGATGGTATTCCTGCACACTGATACACAGTAGATTGAGTTATTGATGGTATTCCTGCACACTGATACACAGTAGATTGAGTTATTGATTGTATTCCTGCACACACTGATACACAGTAGATTGAGTTATTGATGGTATTCCTGCACACTGATACAGTAGATTGAGTTATTGATGGTATTCCTGCACACACTGATACACAGTAGATTGAGTTATTGATTGTATTCCTGCACACACTGATACACAGTAGATTGAGTTATTGATTGTATTCCTGCACACTGATACACAGTAGATTGAGTTATTGATTGTATTCCTGCACTGATACACAGTAGATTGAGTTATTGATTGTATTCCTAACACACTGATACACAGTAGATTGAGTTATTGATGGTATTCCTAACACACTGATACACAGTAGATTGAGTTATTGATTGTATTCCTGCACACAGTGATACACAGTAGATTGAGTTATTGATGGTATTCCTGCACACTGATACACAGTAGATTGAGTTATTGATGGTATTCCTGCACACAGTGATACACAGTAGATTGAGTTATTGATTGTATTCCTGCACACACTGATACACAGTAGATTGAGTTATTGATTGTATTCCTGCACACTGATACACAGTAGATTGAGTTATTGATTGTATTCCTGCACACAGCGATACACAGTAGACTGAGTTATTGATTGTATTCCTAACACACTGATACACAGTAGATTGAGTTATTGATTGTATTCCTAACACACTGATACACAGTAGATTGAGTTATTGATGGTATTCCTAACACACTGATACACAGTAGATTGAGTTATTGATTGTATTCCTGCACAGTGATACACAGTAGATTGAGTTTTTGATTGTATTCCTCCACACAGTGATACACAGTAGATTGAGTTATTGATTGTATTCCTGCACACTGATACACAGTAGATTGAGTTATTGATTGTATTCCTGCACACAGCGATACACAGTAGATTGAGTTATTGATTGCATTCCTAACACACTGATACACAGTAGACTGAGTTATTGATTGTATTCTTGCACACTGATACACAGTAGATTGAGTTATTGATGGTATTCCTGCACACTGAGACACAGTAGATTGAGTTATTGATGGTATTCCTACACACTGATACACAGTAGACTGAGTTATTGATTGTATTCCTGCACACTGATACACAGTAGATTGAGTTATTGATTGTATTCCTAACACACTGATTCAGACCGTCAATGGTACCACACCCGATCGTTACAAAATAATGCCTCATTGTTGAAGAAAAATATTTTTTATTGAAATACATTTTCTTTCTTTCAACAACATGATCAAAGCCGTACAAACAGTACCTTTACAAAGAAAACATTGACACTGCGGAACAGAGCAAAAGGTTAAAAATTACAACCAACACTTCGTTTTTTTCCCCCTCATTCACAATGTAATGTTACTCCTCCACTGCTGCCTTAAGGTAACAAAATTATGCTTTATCAAAATCTCTCCCCTGGATGATGACATTACAGTTTCAATGCATGGTGCTGCCAGTAAGCAACATATTTTACAATCCAGTGAGGACCAGGGTTTCCATATGATGCAATGTGAGGAAGCTCTTCAGGAAGCTGGACTTCCAAAGGGCATGGCATGTCACAGAGTTAGGAAAACCTTCCTCTTTTTCTATACAATTTATAATTCGATCATTACAAAACAACTTAAAATCACCAAGGACACATACAGGTGTGTTTCTGAGACTGTTTAAATAAATAAGAAAATAAGGGAAGATACAAGAAACAAGGTTGCAAAGGCACTCCAAAAGTTAACAATCCAGGTTTTAAATACAAAATGCAAGGGCTGGAAATAAGGAACGAGGACTAAAAAGGATCTTATAAAGGAGTCCTCACTGAAAGCATCTCACCCGTGTGGTGAGGCTACATTGCAAAAGGCGTGGAATACAAGTCTAGAGGTGATGTTAAGATTATACAGTGCCCTAGTTAGACCCCACCTGGAATACTGATGCAGTTTTGGTCACCTCACTACAAAAAAAAGACATCAATGCACTCGAGAAGGGGGCAGCTAGGCTGATCCCAGGACTTAATGACATGAGCGATCAGGACAGGTTCAAATAATGAAATCTCTTCAGCCTAGAAAAAAGAAGGGACAGAGTGGACTTGATTGAAGTCTTTCAAATCAGAAACTGACTAGAGAGTTAACCCAAGACATGACTTCAAATTTAGCACAGAGAGAAGAAAAAGAGGGCACGTAACTGGAATGGATCAAACTGCCATGCAGTGAGAGTCTTATTTCCATTGATGATAACCAGCATTATTATTATTATTATAGGGATGAAAATAAGACTCCTATTGCACAGCATTTTCACCCATTCCAGTTTGTGTTTGTGTGCCTGCTTTTGTTGTTTTTATTTTTTTAAAACGCCACTTCTGGCCTCACGTTAAAACCGTACGATGCAAAACGATGAAGTATAACGACTCCCTGAGCTGGGATATTTTCACATATCCGATGGAACCAACTGCATCAGATATGACCGGTTCATCTGTACGCAAAAATCAATTTTAAAATGCATACCCAAGTAAGGTTTAACAGATGACTATAAAATAGCAAATCAGTAAGTTTAGAACTGAAGGTAGGAAGCGCCCTAACAGATGAATCTAAAACACAGGGAACATTTTTAAAAAAAAGACTGGATTCTGTGCTTTTAAATTTGATTCCCCAGTAGGGGAGAATTATTTGTTGTTTGCTTAGCAGACGCCTTTATCCAAGGCGACTTACAGAGACTAGGGTGTGTGAACTATGCATCAGCTGCAGAGTCACTTACAACTACGTCTCACCCGAAAGACAGAGCACAAGGAGGTTAAGTGACTTGCTCAGGGTCACACAATGAGTCAGTGGCTGAGGAGGGATTTGAACCGGGGTCCTCCTGGTTACAAGCCCGTTTCTTTAACCACTGAACCACACAGCCTCCTCTGTGTGCTTGATGAGCCACAGTGTACATGCAGCAAGCTCAGGTGTGTCTTGTTAAACCAGGAATGGATCACACTGCTATGCAATGGGAGTCTTATTTCTATCGCTGTATTACTAACAGAATTGGATTAAAACACCGAAAACGGTTCCTGATCCCTGCTTTTACTCCAGCAGCGCGCAGAATAGAAATCGTATATATAAAACAGATAATAAATATAGGTTTTGGTAAAAAGAGCTTCAAACCATGTAGAAATACACAACACATAAATAAGACATTCAGTTTCCAATAGTGCAACAAAACCAAATCAGTCACAAGAGTCACTTGACTTTTAGCAATCAGCACCTCATTCCAATTATCTTTCACAGTTTTTTTTTTGTTGTTGTTGTTGCTACAAGCCATGACTCGTGTTTCATTTCAATGGCTTTTGTCCTGCTAGAAAAAAAATAATTGGAGGTCACTTCTTGCTTTTAAATCTTAGCACCTCCCCCAAGCATTAATTCACTTATCAAAAAACACAAAAATATCCCCACTTGACACAAAAATAAAAGCACTATGGCTTTGTTGCCTACAGTAAAATAAACTACCTTTTAACCTGAACCCCCACTGACCTGAACTCCGGAGTAGAGCTGCATAAACACATTATTCTCCACAGGTGTGTCCAATTATTATTTAACCCAGAACGGTCTACAAAAGAATACGCAGCAACATCGTTCATATGAACGTAGTTTGAGGGACACTGTGAACAGATTTGAAATCCTGACCCCCTTCCTGAGGGCTCCCGTGTGGTCCTCCTGCGTTCAGCCCAGCGCCCTCTCCCCTGTCTCTGGGTCAACATCCATATCCATCTCTATAAAAACACAAGAAATGTCATCCACAACTATAAAACGCGTTATCAAAATACTTAAATATCCATATTATTTCTCTTCAGAGAGTTTTGTCACTGATCAGAATATTTAAAACCTCTATGCTTAGTAACAACACAATCAAAATCAAATAGATCTTTTTAGTTTCAAATATCGCTCTGTCTAAAAAGGGTTACCCTTTTGTTTTTGCAATACCTAGCCTTCATGTTTAGCTCCCGCAGAGCCCTGCTTCTTTCAAGGTTACAGACTTCCACGAGTGTATGTGCACCAACAACAAAGGCACACAGACAAGCTTTTTTTTTTTCTAACATCAACACTTGTTCAGTTTTCAAATCATTGTAACCGGTTCATAATTTGCTGCAATATTATTTATGCAGGTTTTGTATACTTTAAAACACAGTACAGTTATTACAATATTCTTAACGTGTCAGTTAGTACTGAACTTTTCGTTTTTAAATGCAATATGTTCTTTCAACAATACTGTTGTATAACAGTTTAAATTTAAATGATTTTATAAGATGTATTTCTAATTCAGTTACTTCAGTATAACAGTTGCTCCTAGAAATTGTAATATAATTTTACTGAATTAACCCCTTTCTCTGTTCATACAAAATCCACTTGAAGCAGGTTTTAAGACATCCTAGCCTTTTGCCAATTTTTTGGTGTTGATTCATGAGACATGAAAGTAAAGTAACGAAAGAAACTGGCCACTTTTTCTCATAAAACTGGAATATCTTAACAATGCCTTATCCACACAAGACAGCAGTGTGGAGTAGTGGTTAGGGGCTCTGGACTCTTGACCGGAGGGTCGTGGGTTCAATCCCAGGTGGGGGGGACACTGCTGCTGTACCCTTGAGTAAGGTACTTTACCTAGATTGCTCCAGTAAAAACCCAACTGTATAAATGGGTAAGTGTATGTAAAAATAATTTAACTGCATGTAAAAATAATGTGATATCTTGTAACAATTGTAAGTTGCCCTGGATAAGGGTGTCTGCTAAGAAATAAATAATAATGATAATAGCCTGCCAAGTTTGACTCCTTCCAGCAGACGCTTTCATAGACGGCTAATAATATTTTCTACTGGTTTTACAGATCTATTTGAAAGGACTATATACAGTATTATTATAATTATTGACAAAGAGTACATCATATTATTTCAATCAATACAGGTTAGTTTAAATCATCAAATTCATGTTTAATAACTCATTCCCAGCAGGATTCGAACTCTGCGCCAGGCTCGGACTGGTTCTGTGAACATCACGACAGGCCTGTGCAGAACTGCTAAAAATATTTTCTAAAAACACATTACAATATTTGTTGCAGTTCCACAAATATTCAATTTGTATCCCAGAGATCAGCCTGCTTCCAGAAGCTGGAAGTGAATGTGAAGTGACTGCAGGCAAGTCTCACCCATGCTGCTGTCGTTGTGCTCTGGGATTCTGTCCTGGTCGGGCTGCAGACTCGGAGCTCTGTCCTCGGGCTGGACCCAGTTCTGATTGACCCGGTCTGCTAGAGCTCTGCTGGGGGGGTCTGGATCAGAACCCGAGGGGGGGGCTCCCTCAGGCACCGCCTGGAGAGAGGGGAGGGGCCCTGTATCCATCGCAGACCCTCCAGCCTCCGCGTCTGAAACAGCAGACGGAGTGTTACAGAGAATAAGCACTAGATGGCGCCGGCACACACTAACACAAGACCATATTTACAAAGCATTCAATGAGGCTATTTCTACACGCGCCTTACACTAGCCTGTTGTTTAAAAGAAATGGCACAGTGGTAAATGGACAAATATTTCAGCCCCTCACCCGAGTACAGGAACACGCTGGGCGTGGAGGCGGGTTCGAGATCGGAGTGCTGCGCTCCCTGCGGTACGCTGTAGGTCATGCAGGGGGTAGGTTCCACACTCACCAGGGTGCTAACAGTGTGGGGGGGCTCGAAGGGAGACCACCGACCCCCCGAGGTGGACGTGGGGGGGGTCCGGATATCTACGGGGGGGAATGTAATAAAAACATTTACATATATGCTGTTACGTCAATATACTACAAACACCATAGCTTGTTTTCCAATACCTGCCCCTTAAAAAAGGTACCATGAGGAGATTGCAGGCTCTTTTGAGAAAAAAGATAACACAGCACACACACACACACACACACACACACACACACACACACACACACACACACACACACACAGACACACACCCCCACACACACACACACTGACACATATACACACAGAACACACACACACACACACACACACACACACACACACACACACACACACACACACACACACACACACACACACACACACACACACACACACTGGTCCGATCAAATAACCTTTAACGCTTCAAAGGGGAATGCGCACAAGTGGTAGCAGCAGCGCTGACTTTGCCAGGAGTTCACTGATAAGCTGGTTAAACATTAAAACACAGCCGCGTTCACACTACAACCGTGCCGGTCCTGCAATGGCACTCAAGATACGACATTACACGAATACAATTCAAATGGGAGTCTATTACAACATGTGCTTAATAATTACAAGCGAAAGCTGTAAACACAGAGCTGGCACCGTCCTGTAGGTTATATATTAATTAGTTTACATGTCGAATCCCAAACACAGACCGCCATCAGGCACGGTATAAATGTATTTGACGGGAAACCGCACATTGATTTGAATGTATTATTAAATAAAAACTTTTGGAAGTGTTTTTCCCAGAAGATTTTTAATAGCCTAGTTTCAAATGATCACTGGCCCAATAATATCAGCACGAATTAATTGTGAAAAGAAACACCCAATACTCACACAGACAAAAAAAATAAAGAAAGAAAACTGGACACTGGCGTTTTCTTTATGAACAGTAGCATTGTAGATAAATTTACATTAAAAATGTGGGTGCGGTACACTTAACTCACACACTAAAAAACACAAAATACTACCAAATCTTATACTTTACCTTTAATAAATTAATATAATGAAAATTGCGGAAAATATTCTAAAACTTTATTACAAAAATATAGTAAAACTAAATACAGCCGTGCCATTACATTACAATACATACAACTACAGGTTTTTTAAGCAGGCAAACAAAAAACAACTCTAGAAAAAACAAAACAACTATCCTTAAACGGGATATCTTTGGCAAATCATATTTTTAAAAGCTTATCCCCCAACTAAACGTCATGTTACTCTACCACATGTTACTCTACCACATTTACTAACACCGTTTATTTGTCCATGCGCAAATTCAGTCGGCGCCACGTCATATGTAACTTAACCCCTAAATCTAACCCCTACCCCTTACCCCCCTAAACCTAACCGCTACCCCTTACCCCCTAAACCTAACCCCTACCCATTACCCCTAAACCTAACCCCAACCCCCTAAACCTAACCCCTACTCCTGACCCCCTAAACCTAACCCCTACCCCTTAAACCTGACCCCTACCCCTGACACCTCTAAACCTAACCCCTACCCCTGACCCCCTAAACCTAACCCCTACCCCTAAACCTAGCCCCTACTCCTGACCCCCTAAACCTAACCCCTACCCCCTAAACCTAACCCCTACCCTGACCCCCTAAACCTAACCCCTACCCCTAAACCTAGCCCCTACTCCTGACCCCTAAACCTAACCCCTACCCCTGACCTCCCTAAACCTAACCCCTACCCCTAAACCTAACCCCTACCCCTAAACCTACCTCCCTACCCCTGACCCCTAAACCTAACCCCATACCCCTGACCCCTAAACCTAACCCCTACCCCTAAACCTAGCCCCTACTCCTGACCCCCTAAACCTAACCCCTACCCCTAAACCTAACCCCTACCCCCTAAACCTAACCCCTACCCCTTAAACCTACCCCTGACCCCCGTAAACCTAATCCCCTAAACCTGTCACTATAAACTGTTCCTATCAGTTCAATACCGTTTTGTTTCGCACCCTCTAGCGGCTGCTAGTGGCTACTACATCCGACGTTGACCGCCTGAACTGGAAGGCAGTACGCAGTAATATTGACCTATAACGCAGAAATAAATTCACAACTCCTGTACTTTTCTTTAAATGAATTTTCTATTTGAGTATGTTAGTTAAGCAAAAAGGCAGCACAAAAAAAAGTTACCAAGTCAAACAATAACCGCTTTGTGGATTAAAAATACTGAAAGTAGGATAACTGGCGTGTCGATAGTACCGCTGCAGCCCTGCGGTACGGCTACAATGTCGCTTGTTTTGACTCTCCGTAGTGATGATCACATTGCAGCTCTCTCTAAATAACAAGTCATTTCCCACTTTCTCGTTTGTTTTCCAACTCGTCTCATAATCTTACACTTCTTTGCACGGGACAGTTTTTATTTCAGTTTATTTTTTTAATCGATACATCTTCTGAGTTTACGGAATAATACTTTGTTTACTTCCTAAGTCACGAGTTCCTATTTTCATTACGTCAGGAAAATTATAATACATTAAATTAAAGCCGACACACGACCCCCCCAAAAAAAACCTAAAGTGGACGCACTTTTATTGATATTACAGATAGTTACGTTATAACATCTTACATTTTTTTTTTTTTTGGGGAAAAACTGTGAGCGACTGAATTCATTATACAGCGTAAACAATAGGATACCAAATCGATATGTTTAATTAAAGTCATCCTTCTCACCATAATTTTTATTTTTTCTTATTTTCCGGAAAGGACAATACTGGCACGCAAGTTTGAAAACGCAAGACTTCCTTCTGCAGCTAGTTTGTCCAGCAGCCATTTTCAGCGTCCCCCCTGCTCCTCCCTGCTCGCTGCCCGGCTCGGAGGCGTCACAGGCGGACCCGACATCGCTCCGACCCGTAATAAACAGCGAGCGAGTGGAAGGGGCGGGAGCGCACGGGAGTCCTGAGACCGGTTCGTCCGGTTCGTCCGTTTCGTCCGGTTCGTCAGTGAGTCTTTTCAGTTTTTAGAAATGCGCAACTCCCTTTGCCCAAGCTTTTCACTCTTGTACTGCTGAAATCACACCAGTCCTTCTTCGATACGCCTGAGCGGCGTCTGTTTGAGACCGAGAAGCGTTTGTTATGTTTTGTTCACTCCGACAAGCACGGGTGTTGGCAGTTTATCATTGAATAAACATGTGTTCCAGGTAAAAGGTAACCTTCCTTGTCTGTGTATTGTTAGAGGAAATCATTTATACGTTTTGAAATACTTGTTTTAACGTATGTACGATTTTGTATAAAAGATATAAAATATGTCATTTTTTTCAGCTATCTTTTTGAATATTTGCTGCTTGTTAATAACGGGTGCATTGCAGTTTACCAGTGGGTAGGGGTTGTGTGTAACACATATTGCCAGTGGTCAGGGGTTGTGTGTGTAACACATATTGCCAATGGTCAGGGGTTGTGTGTGTAACACATATTGCCAATGGTCAGGGGTTGTGTGTGTAACACATATTGCTAATGGTCAGGGGTTGTGTGTGTAACACATATTGCCAATGGTCAGGGGTTGTGTGTGTAACACATATTGCCAGTGGTTCAGTGGTTCGGGGTTGTGCGTGTAACACATATTGCCAGTGATTCAGTGGGGAGGGGTTGTGTGCGTAACACATATTGCCAGTGGTTCAGTGGGCAGGGGTTGTGTGTGTAACACATATTGCCAATGGTCAGGGGTTGTGTGTGTAACACATATTGCCAGTGGGCAGGGGTTGTGTGTGTAACACATATTGCCAGTGGTTCAGTGGGTAGGGGTTGTGTGTGTAACACATATTGCCAGTGATTCAGTGGGTAGGGGTTGTGTGTGTAACACATATTGCCAGTGATTCAGTGGGTAGGGGTCGTGTGTGTAACACATATTGCCAGTGATTCAGTGGGCAGGGATTGTGTGTGTAACACATATTGCCAGTGATTCAGTGGGCAGGGGTTGTGTGTGTAACACATATTGCCAGTGATTAGGGGTTGTGTGTGTAACACATATTGCCAGTGATTCAGTGGCCAGAGGTTGTGTGTGTAACACATATTGCCAGTGATTCAGTGGGCAGGGGTTGTGTGTGTAACACATATTGCCAGTGATTCAGTGGGCAGAGGTTGTGTGTGTAACACATATTGCCAGTGATTAGGGGTTGTGTGTGTAACACATATTGCCAGTGATTAGGGGTTGTGTGCGTAACACATATTGCCAGTGATTCAGTGGGCAGGGGTTGTGTGTGTAACACATATTACACAGATTTGCATGCAATTATAGAGAAAAGGGAGACGAATCACAGCAAGCAGACAAATGTAATCTCTAAAGCTGAGGGAAAGTCACTTTTTCAGGAGCAGCGGCTTGAAACATGGTTCCAGGAGACCTAGTGAGAGGTTTCTGTATCAAACCCCAAGTCTCCCTGGCTGTGCCGTGCAGTGACCTGAAACTTAACTTCACAGGACTGACTTAATCTACTTAAAGTGGGTGTTCTGTGTGACTGCAAGGGTCTGGTTTGGTGTGAACCATGCTCTAGTTTAACTGATCTCAATCGGGATTGGCAATGATACAAGCTTCAGCCCAACTGGAGAAAACTCACTACATCAACCCCCCTGTGGGGGGCATCAAGTGAACTAAATGTGTACGTGTAACCCCATGGTATTTACATCAAACAGCTTGCAAGAATTACAACAGCAAATCAAGCACGCACCCATACATTGAGGAATCTGTAGACAGAATAAAAGACAATTCAGATCAGAACGTGGGTTTATTATCACACAAAAAAAATAAATGTACCTTCATTTCTACATTAAAAATACACATTCAAAACAAATAAAGGATTCAAATGGAATCACAATAAATCAACAACCTTACACACACAAAAAAATCATGTTTGTACATTTGTAGATTGTACAGGTTTACAGTTGAGTAAAAAAAAAAATAGGCAATTAAATTATTCTTCAATGTTTAAACTCAAGTAAAACAGCATCTTTTTTACAGACTTGTTCAATAAAAAACGAAAAAAGCGATAACTAAAAAAATATGAGACGTAAACCGAGGCCCTATTGTAAGTGGCTCTGCATAGTTCACCCCCTAGTCTCTGGAATTTCTGTGGATGAAAGCGTCTGCTAAATGACTAAATAATAATAGTAAATGGTTAAAGCCACACTATAAATGTATTTGTTCATTTCCGATTATTCTCTTGCTGGGATGAACGTGCTGCGCTACAGTGAGGTCTGCGTTTCTTCAGCAGCTTGAAGATTCTGTATCTGTCTGCATTAGTCTTGCAAGTGAATGCAGAAATATCCCTGTTCTGCTGTGCTCACCCAGTCCAGTGGTAAGCAGCTTTCAACAGTGTGCTTCCCTGTTCAGCTAAAACTACTCAGGAGAATGGAAACAAACCACACCGCTAACAAAATTCAAACACAAACATATGAAAGAAAGTACAAAGAAATGCTCTTAGAAGTCAGAAGATTGTTAGCAGTTCAGTTTAGTCGTGTTCGTCAGATTACAACGTTGGTTTAACACAGGCTTCACACATCTGGGATTAAAAAGCGACTCTCTGCTCTATCCTGTTGAGTGGCACTCATCTCAGGGATGGAAATAAGACTCACATTGCATAGTGGTTTGATCCAGTAGGCTGATGCCACCTGACAAATGACAAATGAGATGAACCAATCCAGTGGCATGTAACACACACTTTTGTGAAAGCTAATTTGTCATCGAAATTAAATCTGTAACATTCTAGAATATACAAAAGCTGCATCTCCCCGTTACAGTTTATACGATTAAATATATTAATTAAATAAAAATAAAAGCACAAAAAAAATCTGGTTCTGTTTTATTCCAAACCACCGAAGGGGTCAAAAATCTTCAATTTATTCTTTGCTTCTGATCCAATCCATCTGGAGCAGAGATCTCCAAGCTGAGGAAAAATCTAATGAAACGGGTGTCAATCACACATGATGCTTTCTTATTGGCTCAGGATAGCTCCGCCCCCACCTCGATCACAGCTCAGCTGGTCAGAAACGACTCAGACTGAAAGCAGAGAAGCCTGTAGTGTAATTGACAGGGTTCATGGGGTTCCTAAGAAAAACCCCCGTCACCCTAAAAGGCGAGGGATTTATTATACTATTTCGTGAGCCCCTGAAAAAGGTAAACATGGGAAAGGAGCAAGGCTATTCGTTACTGTTAATCACGTACTAGCGCTGCGTTTAGAAATCCTAAAAGAAACTGAATTCAATGCTCAATTCAGCGTCCAGTTGAAATGTTTGTCACCCATCTTCACTACCTTTCTTGCAGCATTTCTAATGATCCGATGAGGTCTGTGGTTTGGGTGCTGGCGCTGGCGGGGGGCGTTCAGCCCCAGAATCTTTGCTTGGGGGGCGAGGGGGTCGTGGTTAGGGCCTCGGTAGCAAACAAGCCCCCCCCCTGCTGCACGAACATGAAGAAGATGTTTGCCCCCAGCATCGCCACGATAGGGAAGTAGGTGAGCCCGAACCCGAAGCTGCGGAAATTACTGCCGATGGCGAACGCCAGCCAGTAGATCAACCTGCAAAACACAACGCAAATAAAACGATAAGCAGCTTCAGGTAGAGCTGGGTTATGCTGCTCCAATATTGAGTTAATAATAATAATACAGGAATGGAAATAAGACTCCCATGCATAGCAGTTTCATCCATTCCAGGTTTTACTACGAGCTTGATTAGCCACAGTGCATAAGCAACAAGCTCGTGTGTCTTATCACCAACAGTGGAATAGACCAAACGGCTGTGCAATGGGGGGCGTTATTTTTCTCCAAATCAATTCTCGCTGCCCCTTTAAATCCACTGTTCTGAAGTCATGCCACAGGTAGGCAGGCTACATACAAGCAAATTCCTAAACCTGTCTTTAAATTTACCCTGCGGTTTGCAGAACAGCGGGAATGAGACATGACTCGCTGTAGCAGACAGACAGACAGACTGGCAGACAGACTGACAGACAGGCAGACAGACAGACAGGCAGACAGACAGGCAGACAGGCAGGCAGACAGGCAGGCAGACAGGCAGGCAGACAGGACTAAAGCTTCTCTCTCAATGCAGAGGGTCCGCTCTGCTATAGAGCATTTCACAGTACTGGGGTATAACCACACACAGGGTTGATGCCATCCAGGCAGAGGGGTTTCAACAGAACGAAGGGCCTTCTTTAGAGCACCTCACAGCCCCACCTGGAGAACACTAACCACTTCTTAGTTGACATTATTAAATCACAACAGGAGCCTATTAGCAGCAACCACACTTCTCATTTCACTGAGAGTGTAGATCTGCACACAACGTCAAAAGCAAACTATTGTAAGTGTTTAAACCACAGCAGGTTCTGCACAACACAGATTATGTACATTCAAATCAGATTTCACATTCAGATTTAACGACTTGTAATACGTTTTTAAGAGTTCATGGCTACCTCTGACCAAGTTGAGAGCGTATTTTATGACATGCCAAGCAATACCACAGTTCACATAAAGGGAGAAAAGCAGGTGCAAGTAATCACGACTGGAAATGAGAAGCAACACGTAACCGTCATGCTCTGTGCGACAGCAGACGGACGCAAACTGCCTCCATACGTCGTTTTCTTAGACGTGCAATTGAGGTTGCATGTTTTATTTTTTTTCCTCAAGTTGAGGGTTGGAAATTTGACGGCGTCTTAGATTCGAAGGAATGGCATTGGAATTGCAATGAACTAGGAACTGCACAGATACTATCTGAACGGAGCCCAGGTCTCAACTTGATCTGAAGAAGCCAGCGAACACGCAGGAGGCGGAGAGCAGCCCTCACCGCGCCAAGCCGAAGAGCCCGCTGAGCAGGGGCACCAGCTTCAGGGTCTTGCTGTCCAGGTAGGTGGACAGCACGGCCAGGTTGAGGACAAACAGGACCAGCAGGCTGACCGACTGGTTGACGAAGCGCCGGTGAACCTCCACTTCCTGCTTCCTGTCCCCGAACGGATCCAGCGAGGACGAGCACAGCTGAGCGATCCCGTGCACTGCGATGCCTGGAGGGGAACACACAGTGATGCAGAAGCATGGAGGTGAAGGGGAAGGGGGGGGGGGGATTTATTGACCCACTTATTCACATTGCTACATTACTACTCAAGATAGAGACAGGCAATGAGACAGACAGACAGCATGACACTCAGACACACCCGTGAAAATCAGACAGACATAAGAAAGTTTACAAACGAGAGGAGGCCATTCGGCCCATCTTGCTCATTTGGTTGTTAGTAGCTTATTGATCCCAGAATCTCGTCAAGCAGCTTCTTGAAGGATCCCAGGGTGTCAGCTTCAACAACATTACTGGGGAGTTGGTTCCCTCACAATTTAAGGCAGACAAACAGACACAAGCCTGTCCCTTAAGTCAGACAGAAGAACACAGCCCAACAGAAGCCTGTCCCTAAAGGCAAGGACAGACAGACAGACAGAGGTGGCTCACCCAGCACGATGGGCACGGTGGCGAAGGCGGCACAGCGCAGGGTGTAGATGACGGCTGAGGGGGCTCCTGAGAGGATTGGGGCGTCGAACGGGAGGAAGACAAACCCACCGTAGAGTAAGAGGGGTGCGATGAGCAGCGCCCCGGCCAGGGAGGCAGTGGCCTTGAGGCTGGAGTAGCTGCAGCAGTCACAGCGGCCCCCGCAGCACCCGGACGGCTTCTGGGGAGGCAGGCTATCAGCCCCCTCAGGCCAGTCCTCGTAGAGCCCGTGCAGGGGCTCCTTCTGCGGGGCCAGGAAGGGGTGCGCCTCCTCGATCTCGTAGGCCTCAGCCTCCTTCCTCTTCCTCAGGCTGCACGGAGGCGTGATGATATGAATGCTGGGGCTGAAGACCTGCGCGGCCACCTCCGGCATTTCATTCACTTCTTGTCCATCTTCCGTCTCCATTTCCCTCTCCGGCTTCTCTCCGGCGTCCTCTCCTGGCGTCGCCTGGGAGAGGTTGCTGGTGGCTAGCTTGGCGTCATCGCTGAGCCCCATGTGGGCTCTGCTGCCTTCGTTCTCCCCCGGCCTCTGAACTGGGGACCAGGCTCCCTCTCCCCCCGGTGTGGGGTCTTTGTTGGTTTGGGTGTTTGCTAGGAGTGAAGCCTGCTGCTCTGTCCTGGACAGCATGGCAGTGTTTCAGTTTCTTTTTGTCTTCGTAGTTAGGATCAAACGTGGAGAGACTGTTCTCACTTGAGAAAAAAAAAAAGAACATTTTCAACACTCAGCAACACTGAGGCATGGCTTGATATTATTCAGGGATAGAAACAAGACTCCTGTTGCACAGCAGTGTCACCCATTCCAGGTTTTACTATCAGCTTGATTAGCCACAGTGCACAGGTAACAAACTCAGGTGTGTCTTATTAAACTCATAGTAAAAGAAGGAATGGAGCAAACTGCTATGCAATGAAAGTCTTATTTCCAGTATATTATTGAATTGTATTGAACTGACCAGGAGCCAGGAGTGTGAGGTTAAATGCATTGTTTCTGCCCTGAAGCTGCACGAAACATCCTACAGACTCATGGCATATTCATGCTGTGATGAGACCTGCAGTCAGTTAATTCTGAGCTTATTTACCAGTGGCTTGATTGTTCAAACTCCAGTATGTGGTTCCTTCACTAATATACCTAACCACATTCTGAAAGCTGGGGCTAGCGCTAATCAGTTTCAAGCCCTGTGCTAATGGGCTAATTTAATCATCCTATACCCTCATAAACCACAGGTGTCTGCTTACCTTTGACAGGAATTAAGGAAATGCTCTTAGTTCTAGTTCCCTGCCACAGATATGCATAATCTAGGCTAGATCAGCCTAGAAGCAACAGCCAGTGCCATCTAGTGGTCTACTACTTTGGATCAAGTTTCTCTCTGTGTTCCTGACAATAATCTATACCTAGATCTTTAGTAACTGTGCCTCCTATTGTTAGGAACAGGTATTCCTTCAGAAGGCACTGCTTGCATTGGCTCTAGCCTCTGAATGGCATGTCTAATTGGAGAACAATTCTGCATGGAGACAGACAGACAGACAGACAGGCAGGCAGACAGACAGGCAGGTTTCAATGGGGGTCAAGTTTCTTTCCCTGGGCTACAACTGCCTTTGGAGAATGCAAACAAACTGGTCTGTAAACACAGTGGTCAACAAGCAGAGTAGCCAAACTCTACACCAAGACATTCCACTTCAACGACACAAATAATGATATTTTCTTTTCGATGACATAATTGAATAGAGGTAATATATACATGTATATATAACAACTTCCTGCTGTGTCCCATGCAAAAATAGACCGCAACAGGTGTGCTGAGAAAGCCCGCCTCCGTTCATACGAGCCCATTTTGATTGATTGAATGGACTCACAAAATCGGCTCTCATTGGTAGACTGGGCTGCCAATCAACAATACGCCTTAAAAAATGTACAGTTTCGATAGAAATATACAGAACAATAAAAATAACGTTTTACGAAAGGAAAAAATGTATCGCTTCTCCTAATGTTGTTTCTAAAAAGAAAGTCCATAGTCAACATGAGAAAGCCTACACAGCAAGCATATAGCGGACGCGAAAAACAATCATTAACGCATTATTAAAAATGTGGTTTAGCGAACACAAGCATTGTATTGTAAAGCTCCAGTTTGTTTTAATGGTCGCATAAGTACTGGTTAACTTACCTTTTTAAAGTTCTGTTCTACTTTGCGTTTCCGAGTTTCTGTTTACTGCGAAACTGACTGTGAGCCGCTCAGGTGTGGCCAGGTGAGCTGAACGCGCAGGCTCGCGTTTAAAGGGGAGGAGTCGAGTTGTGTGTGTTTTTATTTTTTTTAATACGACACAACAATCAGGGGGAGCTGATTACCGGACAAAGAAGTTGGGGTTTTTTTTGTGGGAAGTGCTTGGGAAAGGGTTCACAAACCATTTGTTCTCAAAACAGTGAATAACAACATTTTGTTTTAATGTTTGTAATTATGTTTTGTAAATAAATAAATGTGTAAATAATTACCTTCTTTTTCATATTACGGAGTCTAAAACTGTGATAAGAGTTTATTAAATGGATTTTAGTATTTCTATGGGTGATTAAATATTACGGTACTGAATATGTTTAAAATGGAAGAGTGAAGTTCGAGGAATAATAATAATAATAATAATAATAATAATAATAATAATAATAATAATAATAATAATGCAATTTCATTCACAGTGTCTGTAGTGCGATTTTATAAATGTATGTAAAAATAATGTGATATCTTGTAACAATTGTAAGTCGCCCTGGATAAGGGCGTCTGCTAATAAATAAATAATAATAATAATAATAATTATAATAAATGTTAAACGCTGTATAATTAATATTTAACATGCCAATTAGAGCAGATGTTTATTCACAACACCTATAAACCAATCACAGACACCCTCCCATCTGCGCTCCAATCAGAAAGCTCGCCGCTGCACGTGTGGCCGCCTGGCGCGATGCATCCGAACTTCTAATGAACCACGAATCCAGCCAGCCAATCATAAAACAGGTTCGTGAGCAGCGGACCAATCTGCTATGGAACCGGGCAACGAGGGGGCGGGATCCGAAAGACGCTGTGTTGGAGTGAGACTGTCTGATGGTGGTCGTGGTGTTTTAGATAAAGTGAATATTATCTTCATTCAGGAGGAATGGGGAGTGTGTGTCGGGAGGTAGTAACTCTGCAACTCGGTCATTACGCCAACTATGTGGGGACGCACTGGTGGAATCTACAGGCAAGTTACTAAACACAGAACTGGGTTGAAACGTCATTTTCTACAGTGTAGTTCTTTAACTGGTTTGTGGGTTTCATGTACAGTATAGATCTATAAGCATCGTTATGGAGTCCTGGATAAATACACCAAGGCAGAGAAGCAAACGCGAGAAAACAGTACACGTAATAAACACAGATTATTATTATTATTATTATTATTATTATTATTATTATTATTATTATTATTATTATTATTATTATTATTAATAATTCTAGTACTAGTGGTTCTCAGGGTGCGGATAGTCCTCTTGTGTTGAATGTTTCTTTAGTTAGATGGTCCAGACTCCAGTGACAGCAGGAATGGGAATAAGACTCCTGTTGCATAGCAGTTTCATCCATTCCAGGTTTTAATGCGAGCTTGATGAGCCACAGTGTAAAGGTAACAAGCTCAGGTGTGTCTTATTAAACTCGATGTACAACACAACGTGGAACTGAGAAATACTGATGACATAAGACATTCCAGAACGAGAAAACGCCTTTCGGCCCCCCTGTGCTCGCTCGCTTTGATGCAAGCGTGGTCCGTTAGTACTCGAGAGGGGAAAAAAACAACAACAAAAACCCGAACCAGGATAGCAGAGGAAATGAAACCTCTGGGAGTCTGTAATTAGACAGACCGCCCTTCCTCTAGGCGGTAAGTTCCAGTCTATTCTTGAAGGATCCAATAGTCTCTGTTTCAGTAATTAAAAATAATGTGATATCTTGTAACAATTGTAAGTCGCCCTGGATAAGGGCGTCTGCTAAGAAATAAATAATAATAATAAAAATAATAATAATAATATTCTAGGTGTGGTCGTACCTGTGGATTATATCATTTGAATATAACTTCTCTAGATTTGAATTCAGCTGTGTTGGCTATATAACCTTGCATTAGATTTGGAAAGGTGTGACATTAAACTGTAATCGATTAATTATATTGTACAATTACAGTTACAAATACAATTCCGAAGGTGTGCCATGGTTTAACTGCAGTTGGTTTAATTGCAGTTGTAAGTGCCCGCAGGTCTGGTATTGACTGTGGCTGTTTTGCTCCCCCTCAGGACGCGTCACTGTGCTACGATGCGGACCCGCACAACCCCCCCAGCGAGGTCCGCAGCGACGCTGTCTTCAGGGAGGGGCTCACGCAGTCCGGACAGACCACCTACCCCCCCCGCCTCATCGCACTGGACCTCAAAGGTACCACTGCACGCAGGGCTGACAGATTCCGTTTCACTTCTAAACATTTAAACTCTGAGCTCTTAACACAGTAAGTAAGTCACACCTGTGAGTCTGTATGTCCACTGATAGGTGATTTTCATGCAATTATAAAGGAGGAGCAATTTATTTAACCTGAAACACCTGGCTCCTGATGATTTTAATAATATAGCTTCTTAAAGGTAACTCTGAAGCCAGGACTGGATGCAGCAGGGATGGTGTGATCTCCAAGCCTTGAGTCCTGAAAAAAGAAACAAGGACCAGGGGTCACAAATGGAGATTAGATAAAGGGGCATTCAGAACAGAAAATAGGAGGCACTTTTTTACACAGAGAATTGTGAGGGTCTGGAACCAACTCCCCAGTAATGTTGTTGAAGCTGACACCCTGGGATCCTTCAAGAAGCTGCTTGATGAGATTCTGGAATCAATAAGCTACTAACAACCAAACGAGCAAGATGGGTCGAATGGCCTCCTCTCGTTTGTAAACTTTCTTATGTTCATAGTCATAGGCAATACAATTACAAGGATGTGTAACGGTTTGATCCATTCCTGGTTTTACTGTGAGTTTAATAAGACACACTGCGGCTAATCAAGCTGGTAGTAAAACCTGGAATGGGTGACAGTGCTGTGCAATAGGCGTGTTACTGCTGCATCAATCTGAATTTGTTTCGTTTTGCATAAACACCTTATGGTGACAGATTCAATGCATTTATTTTTTTGATTTTGCATTGGTGTAGCTCTGAATCTAACGCTTGATGAAGATGTGACTGTGAAGTAACTGCTTTGAAACACCCGCATGTGTAGCTTGACATCCTGTCTGCGCACGTTAGTGCTGCATGAAACGATTATTCCACTATTCGGAGGGTCGTTGGCTTTGGGCTGATTTTAGCATTCAGAGTGAAACGAGTGAAGAAACAGCTGCTTGGGTTTGTGACGATCGCTGCTTTTCTTCGCTTGTTTCACTTTGAGTGGTCGATTAGCCCAATCAACACCAACGACCCTCACCTGTGGCGAGCTAACTCTGGATAGTGAGTTTGTGCAGCACTGATATACTGGTGTTGGAGGGATCTCGAGGTAGACCTGAATCTCTCTCTCGTGTCCCACAGGCAGCCTCAATACACTGAGACAGGAAGGCACCCTGTATGAGTTACACAGACAGGGCAGCACCTTCACATGGTGAGTGACTCCAGACTGACTGAAGCATTCCTAAATCTATCTATCTATATCTATCCTATCTATCTATCTATCTATCTATCTATCACTAGAAGACATCACAGTTCATGGGATGGTTCAGTGCTATGGAACTAATGCTGTCAGGAAACAAAAGGAATGTGAACTTATTTTCAAACTAGACACTTTTTGGAATTTGGAATTTGAAATGAACATTCTATTCTGAGGTCATCATCATCAACATTCCGGAATTTTGTTTAAAAGACTACTTGTTTGTTTTTTAGTCAACTTCTTAAAGCTCTGTTTTTTTGTATTCAGCCGATGAAGGACTTGTAGTCCGAAACGTCCTGATAATTGATTTGTAATCAATTATTCTACCTTTTTAAGTACCTGAAATATCCTTTTCTCTTTTTTTCTTTTTTCTTATTGATCATTTTGGTACACAGCAGTTTTTCTTTTTCTCAAACTATATATATATATATATATATATATATATATACAGTGCCTTGCGAAAGTATTCGGCCCCCTTGAACTTTGCGACCTTTTGCCACATTTCAGGCTTCAAACATAAAGATATGAAACTGTAATTTTTTGTGAAGAATCAACAACAAGTGGGACACAATCATGAAGTGGAACGAAATTTATTGGATATTTCAAACTTTTTAACAAATAAAAACTGAAAAATTGAGTGCAAAATTATTCAGCCCCTTAAGTTAATACTTTGTAGCGCCACCTTTGCTGCGATTACAGCTGTAAGTCGCTTGGGGTATGTCTCTATCAGTTTTGCACATCGAGAGACTGAAATTTTTGCCCATTCCTCCTTGCAAAACAGCTCGAGCTCAGTGAGGTTGGATGGAGAGCATTTGTGAACAGCAGTTTTCAGTTCTTTCCACAG
Organism: Acipenser oxyrinchus oxyrinchus; assembly: GCA_030684275.1. Lineage (NCBI taxonomy): Eukaryota > Metazoa > Chordata > Actinopteri > Acipenseriformes > Acipenseridae > Acipenser > Acipenser oxyrinchus. The sequence continues at coordinate 6,702,866 of CM060280.1, read as the reverse complement.
ATTCTCGATTGGATTCAGGTCTGGACTTTGACTTGGCCATTCTAACACCTGGATATGTTTATTTGTGAACCATTCCATTGTAGATTTTGCTTTATGTTTTGGATCATTGTCTTGTTGGAAGACAAATCTCCGTCCCAGTCTCAGGTCTTTTGCAGACTCCATCAGGTTTTCTTCCAGAATGGTCCTGTATTTGGCTCCATCCATCTTCCCATCAATTTTAACCATCTTCCCTGTCCCTGCTGAAGAAAAGCAGGCCCAAACCATGATGCTGCCACCACCATGTTTGACAGTGGGGATGGTGTGTTCAGGGTGATGAGCTGTGTTGCTTTTACGCCAAACATAACGCTTTTGCATTGTTGCCAAAAGTTCGATTTTGGTTTCATCTGACCAGAGCACCTTCTTCCACATGTTTGGTGTGTCTCCCAGGTGGCTTGTGGCAAACTGTAAACGACACTTTTTATGGATATCTTTAAGAAATGGCTTTCTTCTTGCCACTCTTCCATAAAGGCCAGATTTGTGCAGTATACGACTGATTGTTTTCCTATGGACAGAGTCTCCCACCTCAGCTGTAGATCTCTGCAGTTCATCCAGAGTGATCATGGGCCTCTTGGCTGCATCTCTGATGAGTCTTCTCCTTGTATGAGCTGAAAGTTTAGAGGGACGGCCAGGTCTTGGTAGATTTGCAGTGGTCTGATACTCCTTCCATTTCAATATTATCGCTGCACAGTGCTCCTTGGGATGTTTAAAGCTTGGGAAATCTTTTGTATCCAACCGCTTTAAACTTCTCCACAACAGTATCTCGGACCTGCCTGGTGTGTTCCTTGTTCTTCATGATGCTCTCTGCGCTTTAAACGGACCTCTGAGACTATCACAGTGCAGGTGCATTTATACGGAGACTTGATTACACACAGGTGGATTCTATTTATCATCATTAGTCATTTAGGTCAACATTGGATCATTCAGAGATCCTCACTGAACTTCTGGAGAGAGTTTGCTGCACTGAAAGTAAAGGGGCTGAATAATTTTGCACCCAATTTTTCAGTTTTTATTTGTTAAAGTTTGAAATATCCAATAAATTTCGTTCCACTTCATGATTGTGTCCCACTTGTTGTTGATTCTTCACAAAAATTACAGTTTCATATCTTTATGTTTGAAGCCTGAAATGTGGCAAAAGGTCGCAAAGTTCAAGGGGGCCGAATACTTTCGCAAGGCACTGTGTATATATATATATATATATATATATATATATATATATATATATATATATATATATATATATAATACATGGGTGAAGGCTATATTTGCATCCTGAGCCATTCGAACAAAAAGGCATAATCCCACAGTAGTGACGTCAAAAAGTGACAATTCCTCTAGAGGAAAATATACTTGAACTTTGACCCATTCGACTCCTCGAGACCACTTTCAATTCAAACACAAAATGTCTTGTTTTCAATCACTCGACAACACCCACAGTACCTGCTTAATATCCTACGATGAACGTGTTCTTGTTGTTTTTTTATGCTTACCAGGCTTGCTTACCGACTACCCAGCAAAATACATGCCACAAGGCTGATAGCGGGGAAGTATATCGGCATCGCACAGGCTTCAGTGCAGTATGCAATGTGCAACGATCATATCCTTCCCCACAATATGTGTCACCATACCTGCGATAGGCTGCTTGTGTGATGCACAACAAGATGAAATGATGGACTATTATGTCAAAAGACAAAATAAATTGGAGAGTATGTCTTCATACCAACAATAAAATACACTGACTTGAAGAACCGCTGGGTGACTTACAATGAACTGTGCTTTTTGGACATGTGTCACGATGCAAATGATAATCAGTGAATCTAGAGGGAAGAATTATTACTGTATATAAAACTTCCATTGCACAGCAGTTAGATCCATCCTCGGTTTTACTAAGAGTTTAACAGGACACCCCTGAGCTTGTTGCATGCGCACTGTGGCTCATCAAGCTGGTATTAAAACCTGGAAGAGGTGAAACAGCTGTGCAGCAGGAGTCTTATTTCCATCCCTGCTGCGGTCTTGTTTTCAGGGAGGGCGAGGTGATGACGCACAAAGAGGATCCGGCTGAGAAGAACATGTTCCTGCAGGACCTGGAACGGCTGGACGTGAGTACAGCAGCTGGACAGCACAGCTCGGAAAGATCGCTGCTTTCCTTACTGTGTGGAGAACAGCAATCCTCGCAAACCCAAGCAGCTGTTTCTCCAGCGGTTTCACTTTTGAAATGTAAATTTAGCCCAATCAAACCCCTCGCCTGGTTGTCGGCACCTGATTTCTGTGGAGAGCTCAATCCCAGTTTTTGTGCAGCAATACTGGAGGTGATTGTGTAGGGTATCGATACAGTATCCTCTCCAGCTGGGTTGTACCAGCTCAGTGTGCCACTGTGGGAATCCTGCAATCTCCAGACAGACCCCCCCACCCCCCTCTTTTATGAGATGTGGGCACAATTCACGCAGTCTGTTAAGAACCCACCCAAATAACGAAATACACAGGGCTCCAGGCTGCGGCTCAAATGGTCGCCAATGCGACAGCAAAACACACAAAAAATGCTGCCTCTCTTTTAAAAACGTGTCAGTATTTATGATGTCGTAGATTCGTTACATTGTTTACCTTCAGAGTTTAAGGACTAATTCATTGCGTAGCAGATTTCCTAGTTTAGATGATAAGCTGATAATATCCCTTTGGCCAAACAAGCATGCACGGGAATTTAAGACATTACCATAATGAAAACCAGTAAAGTCGTGTGAGTTTCGTGCTAAAGCAGGGTCAGCTGTTGCAGGAAAAGTTTATTTCTCAAAATGACCATTTTAATAACGGTGAAAGCAGAACGCATAGAAAGACTTGGGACTGTAATTAGGCAGTGTACTGCTGAGAAGAAAACAAAACATTTAGGGAATTCAAAATGAAATGCGCTGCAGCTTACTCGATTGCAGTAAAAAAAAGAAAATTGCCATTCACTATGTTTAGCTCTCAGATTGTGCTAATGCAAATATATGACTGCTTGCTGTGGGGTATTTAATATCGTAAATAGCAGAACGAACTCACTGCAGTTTAAACCTGTTTTTACTGAAAAATAAACAGTAACATGTAATCATAGGAGGTGTCTGTGTTACATGCCGTCAGATCAGGACTTCGCTAATATGCTATTTCCATATTACAGCTGTACACAATTAAAGGTGCGGTCACCAATTCCAGACACAACACTTGCAAAATATTTCAAATATAAACATGCTGAGTTATTGCAGCCAACAGCTGCACAGATTCACCATTCAGCAAACATTAGTTACTGTTTTGGGATCACTTTGTGTAACGTAATACACTCTTGGGGTGAGATGCCATCAACCCATTAAAAGTTCCATTTGAGGAATTTCTGGAGCATTTTTAACTTGCACCAACTTGTTTTTAAATGATCTCTTAAACTATATTGTTAAGATAACTTGGTCTAATTTTGTTAACCGCAAAAGTTAAGTCTAAATGGAATGTATCGAATCACATAAATGCAGCTTGGTGTTCGGATTTTTTTTCCCAAGGGACAATTAATTTGGTACCTAATGGGTTAATAAACCCTCCTGCTGTCTCTCTTGGTGTTTCTTGTGGCGTCTCACAGCTCTGGTGTGAGTCACATGACCCGCACCGTCCAATCATCAGCTCCTTACAGATCTGCAGGGTTAGAGTGAGATCTCTGCGCTAACCACCCTTCTTTGCATTCAATATATGGGTGTGTTTTTATTTTGTGTGCTTGTTTTATTATTATTATTATTATTATTATTATTATTATTATTATTATTATTATTATTATTATTATTATTATTTATTCATTTAGCAGGAGCCTTTATCCAAGCGACTTACAGAGAAAAGGGAAGACTTGACCCTGGAGTTTTGATGAGGAAAACTAGAGAAACCGTTGGAAATGAGTATTGCAGTTCAGAGTTAAACCCCAAGCCTCTTCTATGGCAGTGTTTAAAAGCAGATTTGGTAAAGACTGACGCTCTATATAATGTTAAGATCCAGCCCAGCTGTATTGGCTCCGAGCCTGAAAGAGGTCTTCAGTTCAGTGTGGGCTGGCCAGTTGCTGTGGATCTGTGGCGACCCCCCACGCTGTGTTATTTAATCCCCAGGACAGACCTGAATTAACATGAAGGAGCATTTTTAACTGTATGATAACAGTGAGCATGTGTTCTCTTTGTGTCCAGCAGGGGGAGGCAGAGGGAGAATTCAGCCAGCAGCAGCAGCAGCGTGAACAGTGCAGAGGTGAGAGAGGGACAGGGGAGGATGCAGACAAACAAGCCCTTGTCTGTCGGGAGAGAAGGGTTATTAATACTGGTGGAATAGCAGCTCCAGCAGGCGCTGGCTCGAGACCTGAACCACTTCCTAGCAAGTTAGATTAGGGAGTGCCTCATTGTGAAGTGATCGGGCTCTGCTCTGTGAGTGAAATAAAACTGCATTACTCCCCGCCCATATTAGAGCTGAGCCGCTGTCTCCAGGTGTGTATGTTGCTAACCCTGACGAAGCGTTACAATAAGTATTTAAGAACTTGCACATGGAATATGTTTTCCGTACATGAACTCATTTGAAGGGTTCCCTGTCATCTAAGTACTGTATGTAAGGATTGTATTATATACTGCATGTAAAGCAATCGTAAACGCGGTCCCTGAGTGGCTCATCCAGTTAAAACACTTCTGCTGGGAGCGCAGGATGAGTCACACAGCTTGGACGGCACCTGAACTTCGCTCGGGACCCTGAAGGGGGCGTCACACTGGCTCTGACGCTCCCGGGCTGGAGGATGGGAAACCGGCAGGGATTGCTTCTCCTCGTCGCGCAACAGCGACCCCTGCTGGCCAGACACGGAGCACATTCGGAGCGGATAAGAGGCAGGGCTGGTCTCTGTTCTCTGGGAGCCCGCCCACCTCTGCTCTGGATTGTAAAAACGATTCTGGTTTCAGGCTTGTGAGATCGGAGGACGCTCACACGCCCTCGGAAAAATCATAATTGGACATTTCAAAATAAAAAATAAAAAATAATAAATCGGTCACTAAATTTAAAAATTAAAAAAAAAACGTATAAAACCTTCCCCATTTTAATTAAAAATAATAGGATAAGAAACTAAATACTAGAAATAAAATATCTCCTATGTATTTAAGAATTAATTTCTAACAAAACGTTAGACATAGCATCTACTAAATCTAAACAGGATGCAGTGTTAGACTAGTTATTATTATTATATTATGTTCAGGGGTTGATGGCGACACTGGAGAGATGACATTTATAATATTAAATAGAGTAATTGTAGCAATGCTATCCAGTAATGGGTTATTCCATGTCTGTTGCAGTACCCTTTCTCTACCAGCAGGTGTCACCAGCATCGCTAGTTTCACTGTGCCATGTGTTAATGAATCGCACAACACAAGCATCTTCAAATCACTTGGCAGTGAGTGTTAGAGACAATTAGGAATGATACTGATAGAAACTGATCAGTGCACGTTTTATTAAGGGTCTAAAACAGGAAATACCGCTCTTAGCAGGACAGAATGGATTCAGTTGCAGTTTAAAACAAAAAACGTTGGGGAATTTGTGGAAAAGTCACACCGCCCGAAATATCATCTATAACTCCTGAACACTCAACAGCGCTGGATTTAGAAATCCTGAAAGATAATCAATTCAATGCTGCACGTGTCGACTAGAAGCCTTCCTCTGTGACTTGGAGACACACAGTTTCGTGTTTCCTTGTCGGTAGGTTCTGTGTAGGATGTTGGATTCTGTTCGATTTCCTAAACGTTTAAACTTGACCATTTTGGGAATATTCGTAACCAAACGACGCCGTCTCGAGATTCCCTCCATTAGTCCTGTTACTTGTATTTTGATGCAACATTAGTGTGAATTGGACCGCTGTGTTCTACTGAACAAACCCTCCCCTCTCCCCTTCCTCCCCTCTCTGATACCCTCTACGTCCTCCCCTCCTCTGTTTTCTCCTCTCTCTCTCTCTCTCTCTCTCTCCCTGTCCAGGCGCAGAGGGCTCAGTGAATGCCAGTGTGGAGCGCACTCAGAAGCTGTTCTCTCTGGAGGGCAGTGTGAGGGTGTGGTCAGACTTCCTCAGGATCCACCTTCACCCCCGCTCCATCTCCGTCATTCACCAGTACAACCACGACGGGTCTGTCTGTCTACCTATGTGTCTGCCTGCCTGTCTCCCTGTCTGTCTGTCTGTCTGTCTGTCTGTCTGTCTGTCTGTCTGTCTCTTTGCCCCTGTCTATTAGAGATGTAACAATTAATCTATTTATTGATCACCATGGCTTTTATTTTGCAAGCTTCAATGAAATATTAATTGATGTTTCAGGTGTGTAGTTCAGCTCCTAGTAAAACCAGGAAGGGTTCAGTCTGCTATGCAATGGGAGTCTTGCTTCCATCCCTGTCACTGACTGTAACATGAACAACGGCTGATTGTTCCGGGAATGGACTCCTATTGCATAGCGGTTTCACCCATTCCAGGTCTTAATACAATCTTAGCCACAGTGTGGAGGTAACAAGCTCAGGTGTGTCTTATTAAACTCCTAGTAAAACCAGAAAGGGTTCAAACTGCTATGCAGTGGGAGTGTTATTACCATCCTGTCCCTATGCTCCTGTTGTAGGGAGGCGAACCGCATGGAGGCATTTGGCCAGGGGGAGGCGCTGCTGAGGGAGCCCCTGTTCCTGGAGGAGTTGGAGGACCGGCTGCACTTCTTTGTGGAGGAATGTGACTACCTGCAGGTAAACACTGCCGCCCGCCACCAGGGGGCGAGAGAGACCGACAGGCAGACGTGGACTCACACACAATAGGACACAATCACAGACACACATACACTCCGAGTGAAACAGTGCTTTCGCATATGGTTATAATTGCTTATCCTGTATATTAAGTCTTAGATTAAATAAATATGTAAAGGTTTTTAGTGTGTGTATTGACCCCCCTCGCTGTGTGTGTTGACCCCCTCTCGCTGTGTGTGTTGACCCCCCCCTCGCAATGTGTGTATTGACCCCCCTCGCTGTGTGTGTTGACCTCTTCGTTGTCTCGGCAGGGGTTCCAGGTGCTGTGTGACCTGCAGGACGGGTTCTCTGGCCTGGGCTCCGGAGTCACAGAGCTGCTGCACGATGAGTATAGAGGGAGAGGAGTCTTCACCTGGGGGCTGGGACCCATCACACACCCTGACACTGTGAGTGAGAGACCCCCCACACACCCCGACACTGAGAGCAAGAGAGACCCACCACACACCCTGACACTGAGAGCGAGAGAGACCCGCCACACACCCCGACACTGAGAGCGAGAGAGACCCACCACACACCCCGACACTGAGAGCGAGAGAGACCCACCACACACCCCGACACTGAGAGCGAGAGAGACCCACCACACACCCCGACACTGAGAGCGAGAGAGACCCACCACACACCCCGACACTGAGAGCGAGAGACCCACCCCGACACTGAGAGCGAGAGACCCACCACACACCCCGACACTGAGAGCATGAGACCCACCACACACCCCGACACTGAGAGCGAGAGAGACCCACCACACACCCCGACACTGAGAGCATGAGACCCACCACACACCCTGACACTGAGAGCGAGAGAGACCCACCACACACCCCGACACTGAGAGCATGAGACCCACCACACACCCTGACACTGAGAGCGAGAGAGACCCGCCACACACCCCGACACTGAGAGCGAGAGACCCACCACACACCCCGACACTGAGAGAGGAGCATACTATTTGTGTGGTCCGAGCCCTGTGAAGGAGGTGTGGTTATGGTGTAGTCATTGCGTGTGTGTAGTGATTGTGTGTGTGTGTGTGTGTGTAGTAGGGCTGTCAGTTAAGACTCCAAATAGCAATCGATTATTGGGCACACAATATAATAATTTACTTGCATGTTGTTTGCCAGGAATACAAGCCTGTCGTCCTGCTCTGGATTCAAGACCGCTTTCTGTTTACATCGAATACACAGAGGGGCGTGTACTTACAAAGCATTTTCAAATCTGATTTGCTGGTAGGATGGGACCAGCAAATCAGATGCCAGTTAACACGAGCAGGAAGAGAAGAACACGCCCACTGCTTGTCTGTCAGAAATACTGTAAATAGCAAAGCAGTTCGGTGCAGTTTCATTGATGAACTTAAATAATGTTATTAATTATCCAGTATTTATATCGATGTATATGATGAGGAATGAAATCGATTGGAAAAATTGATTTTCGATTTAATCATAGCAGCCCCAGTGTGTGATTGTGTGTGTGAAGTGATTGTGTCTGTGAAGTGATTGTGTGTGTGTATAATGATTGTGTGTGTGTGTGGTGATTTGTGTTTCTCTGTTTCAGAGCCCTGTAAAGGATGTGTTTCACTTGCTGAACACCGTCCTGGGTGTGGTGAGCCTGTCCAATCACAGCTCTCTCTTCTGCCCGCTGTCCCTGAGGGGGGGGCTGGGGCGCAGACCGCCCCCCCACATCACCTTCCCTCACCTGCAGTACGACGTGAGTCACTCAGCCGAAACACCCCAGACAGTCACGAACCATGTGCAGAATTACTAGCAGTAGAGAGACCTGCAAATATGAGTGTCCGTAACAGTGTGTTCTCTGTGCACATTACAAATATAAATCTGTACAGTAGACCTATTCAGTACATAGTACTGTAGTAAAATCAAATGAATACCTAGCGCACTTACTTTTTTCTTAGCCTCAAGCTACCAGTAACACAAAATAAATCCTGCTGCATTGTACACATTACTGTACAATGTGAAAGTGTTGTACGCGTCATACACATGGGAGGGGGTCATACGCAAAAAACACTGTCATATATTAATAGATGAATCCCCCCAACTCAACACCACACAACCATCATGACAGTAAAAATAGACATAATGAAGCGTTCTTATCTTTGTATAAGTTAGTGATCAGCAGATGTGTCAGCCGCACGAAGAGCACAGCGTGTGGTTTTCACTAACTCTACTGTGCAGAAGAAATGATTTTTTTCTATGGGTAAACATCTGGACTTTCTTTCTGAACTTTTAATTCTGGTCCCCGTCTTGCGTTTCGAACCACAGAGTCCATCAGTAATTCTGAAAGCGTCTCTCCCTTTTCCCAGCCGATCTCAGTTAGTTTTATTGCCCTGTTTTATAATCGGGTTCTTCTTTGTAGTGGTTCAGTAGCTGCTTGTATCTGTTCTTCTGTTTATTTTTTTCAGTGTGTCTTTTGGATCATGCAATTCAGTGTCCTAGTGTCAGACTTATTGGATATTACTGGGGGACATAGGTTGTGTTCACCATATCCGAATATTATTATTATTATTATTATTATTATTATTATTATTTATTTCTTAGCAGACGCCCTTATCCAGGGCGACTTACAATTGTTACAAGATATCACATTATTTTTACATACAATTACCCATTTATACAGTTGGGTTTTTACTGGAGCAATCTAGGTAAAGTACCTTGCTCAAGGGTACAGCAGCAGTGTCCCCCACCTGGGATTGAACCCACAACCCTCCGGTCAAAAGTCCAGAGCCCTAACCACGACTCCACACTGCTGCCCAATATACAGAATAATCTGTATCAGCTAGGGACTGCTGTATTAGTATGTTAGATACATTTACTGGTCTGCAGTATTGAAAGACTTAAGGACACATGCCTACACACAGATAAACACACCGACAGGCAGTGACACACACACACACACACACAGGATTGTATTGTGTTTAACCCCTCGCTCCCCTCTCCCCAGCCCTCCCTGTGGTATCACAGCAGTGCTGTGCTGGCCACGGCTCTGGACACGCTGACCCTGCCCTACCGCACCCTGAAGGACAGCGCCACCATGGGGCAGCTGGCAGACGCGTTCGCCGTGTCGGGCAGGAAGGTAGGGATCGGGGGTACTGGGGGCAGACTGGGAGCCAGTGAGGATTGTATGCAGGCTGAGACTCCCTGATAAGACACAGCTGGATTAGTTTGGAGCATTTTACAGCAGCAGACCCGTTTCAGCATCTCGATACATTGTAAGCTACTGTAATTGAAAACTGCACGTACAAAAATCAATGTCAAATTTTAAATACCTACTAAAGTACAAATGTGTGGACTGAACAGGGCTGTCTGACAGATGGTTCTCGAGCATGGAAATAAGACTCCTATTGCAAAGCAGTTTCACCCATTCCAGGTTTTAAAATAAGCCTGATTAGCTACTGTGTAGGAAACAAGCTCAGTGTGTGTCTTATTAAACTCATAGTAAAATCAGGAATGGATCAAACTGCTATGCAACGGGAGCCTTATTTCCATCCCTGATAATGTGTCTCAGTGAGCTCCACAATAAGTCTCTCTTGTGTTAGAAGTAGAGTATCCCATTCAGGACGCTTGAAAAGACTGCAGGGGGCGCCCTTCAGTAGACGCAAGTACAGCAAAATGCAGCAAAGTGTTTAAAATCCTGCAGGTTTCCTGAGTGTAAGCACATTGAGGCTGTGTCACAGTGCACTGTTTTCCCTCTCTCCTGTTTTTAAAATGTCTTTGCTAATATTGCAGCTGTATAGTTTTAATGAACAACTTCTTTTTATATTCTTTATTTTAGATAACATAACTGGCAAAAACCAGGAAACCGGCGCGGTCGTCTCACTAACAATCCTCCCTTCTGTTGCTGCTTCTTTCTTGTATCAGGTGGTGACAGCGTGTGGCGCGGTCCCCTTTCCCATGATGCTCGGCGACTGTCTCCCAAACGCTCTCGCTGGGTTCGGCGAGGCGTTGCCGTGGAAACCGCTGTCAGCCTGCGGGGAGCAGATTGACGGGCGGTGCTTCGCCCAATCGGTGTCCCTGAGAGGAATAGAGGGGCAGAGCCTGGTCAGGTGAGTGCAGGAGGCTGTCGTTTTTTTTTTTTTTTTTACTTTCATCCAATTCACGTCTTCACACGCATGAAGGTATCAACATCGAACCCACGGGCTTCAACCTGGTATTACAGTTCAGTGGTTCTGCAAGGTCATTCCAGTCTAGTGCCATCTGAGAAATCCTGTGTTTCAATGTCATTTTAGTCCACGTTTTTGGAATAGAGGTAAATGTCAAAAGCCAGCAGTTTCGCCCTAATCTGAAATTGATTAGCCCCAGGATATAGGTAACAAGCTCAGCTGTGTCTTTTACTGAGGCTTCTTACCACCCCCGCACAAGGGAGAAATATGAATCGCCAGTATTGCAGAATTCCAGATGATGTCAGCTGCTGTCTCACAAGGACAGCTTTGAGGAGTACTGCTGTTGTTCCTGATCCAGCCTGGTGATTGTGTTGTCTGCTCCTCTCTGTCCCTCTCCCTCTCCACAGTCAGTTGGCCCCTGGGACCCAGCCCCCTTCTCCCCTGCACTGCTACGGCTCTGGCGAGGACGTGCTGACAGCCTACCTGCAGGAGCGGTACCCCAGCACACCCAGGTAAAGAATGCACACACTCCCTCCCTGGTAAGAGTGAGCACACGTCAGTGTACCGTGGTGATCCCCTGTGTCTCCCCTGGTCTGCAGCATGGTGCACCTGGTTCAGAGCCCCTGCAAACCGATGACCCCCTTCCCTCAGATCTTCACCCCCGCCCTGGGCAAGCACGGCTTCCTGGAGTCCGGCTCACGACCAGCCAGCACCCGTGAGTGTGTCTCTCGTCTCTCTCTCTCTCTCTCTCTAGTTCACTGTAGCCCGTCCTCTTCCTCTCTCACACCGTCTCTCTCTCTCTCCCCAGAGGTCGACAGTGTCCCTGTCCTCACTTGTCTCCAGTCCTCCCCTCTCCTGTACCGCTGTCTCTCTGAGCTGCACTCGGAGGTCAGCGCTCTGGATCTGCGGAGGTTCTGCAGCTTCCTGTCTGCTGGCACCGAGCTCGATGACCTCCGGGAGGCGCTGCAAGACCTCAAGGCACTGGCCCAGCAGTATAGGATGAACTCTGACCTCGACGCCTCGTCTGAGGAGGAATCGGACTGAGGAACCGATCGTCTGCACTCCCAAGAACAGGACAGGGACCTGAAATAACTGAAGGAGCTGGGCTGCACTTTGGATCAAGGCTATAGACTTGTTAAATTCGGTAAAGAAGCAGCTGGTCTGGAATGGACCGAGCACCACTGGATTAGCGAAACCTTGAAGTCCCACTGCTGCAAGGGGAGACCCAGTCACGAGGACTGGGAGCTCAGAACCAAATAAACAAACGCATTGCGGTCAAGTGGAGGGGCTTGTTTCATTGCATTTTTTTTCTAGGACTCCTGTCTTGTGCTTTTTTTTTTTTTTCAATGGATTCATTTCCAAGTTAAAATGCAGAAGTTCCTCATCCACACTACCTAAATAAAGCTATCATCCAGAACTTTAAACACTCAATACTGCTGAATTCAGAAACGCTGAAAGAAACGTAATGGATTCGATATCGAATGTTTCGACTGAATTCAAGTTTCTTTTAGTATTTCTAAATCCCTAAATAATGCACATTGAACAGGAATTCGCAAAACCATTTTCATAACGTGACAGTCGTGGATTAATCCGGGTCAGATGTTAAAAGAATCCTGTGTCCATGAGTTTCAATAAAATCCGATTCTGAATTATCAGTCACATCCCCACCAGAACATAGTTGCAACAGCTACACTTAGGAATGTCTCAAAAATTCAGTGAAACAGAAGTCTAAACCATGACAGATCAAAGTATGTCAATAATCAGCTTTAATGACTTGCAGTACATTTCTAAGAGTTCAGTGGCTCCCTCTGATCAAGTTGAGAGTGTGCTTTGTCTCGCACTTTGACACGGCAAAGAGGGGGCGTGAGAAATACACTCTCCACTAGAGGGAGCCCCGCACACTTAGAAACACACAGTATCATTATTTTTTTTTTTTAAAACACAACATTCTCCCCAACATTTCCTGTGCTTGTGTTTTAACTAAAAATATATATATATATCTCTTGTTTTTTTATTTATAAAAATGACAAAGGAGAACAGAAAACAGTGACAGGTGGGAACATGAAACACTTTAAAACTGTACATTTCGTTTCCTCTCTCTACTATTTACAAACTTACATCCCTCCGCAGTCTTCCAAAAAGCAATATCTATTTTTTCACACCAAAAAGAATCATGGATCTAAATAAGCATTTAAAAAAAAAAAAGGTCTCTTCCCTAATTAATGCTGTTAAGAGTATTTGGTTGACTGTTTCTCTCCTCATTTCCCTGTAACTTCAAAAGCACAGTAAGCTGTAATCCCAGCCTGTCCTTATCACACGTCCAACACCATCAATACAACACACTCCTGCAAATTAACATTGGCATGAAGGCTGTGTAGCATCAACAGGCAACGTCCAGGCAGTGTGACCCAGGCACTCGGGTTCTGCTTGTCCTTTTGGGTCTGGTACCGGTCCAGTTTATTTGTACAGTATGCTACCAGCTCTGCGGTTCAGCCTAGTTCATTAAATCGGTAGCTGTCAGCTATACTGTGGGTCAGTACACAGAGCCATAGGCAGTACCATTGTGTATCAGTCCAGTAACTGACAGCTGTTCCGAGTTGCTGGTTCCTCTCTGGATTGGGTCTGGTTCTGTGCTTCAGTCCAGCTCCTCATCAGTGTCTGACAGCTGTTCCGAGTTACTGGTTCCTCTCTGGGTCGGGTCTGGTTCTGTGCTTCAGTCCAGTGGCTGACAGCTATTCAGAATTGCTGGTTCCTCTCTGGGGTCAGATCTGACTGTGTGCTTCAGTCCAGTTCTTCGTCAGTCAGCTGTTCTGAGAGGCCGGCGCCCTCCTCCTCTTCCTCAGAGCTGTAGTGCTGCGCCCCCGTGTGGAAGAGAAGCATCAGCTCCCGAAACCGAGCGGACACCTGCAGGGGGACACGGGACAGGACGGTCAGGCCCGGTGTGGGGAACGGGTATAATTATTAATACAATTCCTTTTTCTTTAATATATTTGGGTCTGTGACGATCACAGTTCCAACTCTATTTCTAAACTGCAGTCGGTGAGGGTTTAGTTTTCACACCTTACCAGACTCGAGACTTTCTGTGAAGATTTATCGCCTCCTAGAAGCCTTGATGTAAGTAGATTCAAATCTGGTGAAGACCGGTTTATCAACCAGTGCCAGAACCCTGCTGAGAGGGTCAGCTCGTCGAGATGAAACTTTAAACAAAATGCTGAGTTTTATCAAAACAAACAGGACTTTGCTTACAAAAGGAACACAATAAATGTGGATTAGGATGCCCTACAAGGTACAGGGTTACACAAGGAGTGTCCTCCCCCCAGTGGATCAAATGAGTAGGTGCATGGGGAAAGTGCTTGAAGAAATGATCCTTTGCAATTGGATGAAGCAAATGCAATTGTTTTAGGTTTAGTTTTTTGTTTTTTTTGTTTGTTTTTTTTAAACAAAAACTCAAATGCATGAACATTCAAAAAGGTTTTGCAATGACTTACGACAAATTGGAAATATAAATGCATTTTAAATAGAATGCTTGTAAAGAGACTATGAAACATCTGCACTGCTTGTAAAGAGACCATGAAACAACTTTGAAACATCTACACTGATGGTAAAGAGACTGAAACATCTTTGAAACATCTACACTGCTTGTAAAGAGACTGAAACATCTTTGAAACATCTACACTGCTTGTAAAGAGACTGAAACATCTTTGAAACATCTACACTGCTTGTAAAGAGACTGAAACATCTTTGAAACATCTACACTGCTTGTAAAATGACTATGAAACATCTTTGAAACATCTACACTGCTTGTAAAGAGACTGAAACATCTTTGAAACATCTACACTGCTTGTAAAGAGACTGAAACATCTTTGAAACATCTACACTGCTTGTAAAGAGACTGAAACATCTACACTGCTTGTAGAGACTGAAACATCTTTGAAACATCTACACTGCTTGTAAAATGACTATGAAACATCTTTGAAACATCTACACTGCTTGTAAAATGACTATGAAACATCTTTGAAACATCTACACTGCTTGTAGAGACTGAAACATCTTTGAAACATCTACACTGCTTGTAAAATGACTATGAAACATCTTTGAAACATCTACACTGCTTGTAAAATGACTATGAAACATCTTTGAAACATCTACACTGCTTGTAATGAGACTGAAACATCTTTGAAACATCTACACTGCTTGTAAAATGACTATGAAACATCTTTGAAACATCTACACTGCTTGTAAAATGACTATGAAACATCTTTGAAACATCTACACTGCTTGTAAAATGACTATGAAACATCTTTGAAACATCTACACTGCTTGTAAAGTGACTTTAAAACATCTACACTGCCTAAATAATAGTAGAATGATTGTATACAATTATTGAACTTAGATCATGTTAAGGCATTTGATAATATAATCTACTGTGCACAATTAACTAGCTAGATCACGTTTAATAGACCAGCGGTTATATGGTTTTAAGTAGCTATGAATAGAGATTGTTGTAGATTTATTTGAAGATGACCGATGCTACGTGATTAGTTTAACGTACTGTCATTTCTATATGCCAATGAGTGTTGAAATATTATGGGCTAACTGAGTTTAGCAAAGAAGTGGACTTTGATACTATGAAGATCAGTTTTCTATTCTTAATTGAGTCCATTTGTGTCTGTTTATGCACTTTTGTCAAGTACTTAACCCTGAAAATATATTGATAGTGTTTATATTAAGAACTTTGAATAGATCTGGAAAGTATCAATAAAAATCTAGTTTTAGCAGTTATGTAAAGAACCTTTGAATTCAGCTAATGTATTAATATAAAAAATGTAACAGAAATATAGGAGGCTATGTGGTCCAGTGGTTAAAGAAAAGGGCTTGTAACCAGGAGGTCCCCGGTTCAAATCCCACCTCAGCCACTGACTCATTGTGTGACCCTCAGCAAGTCACTTAACCTCCTTGTGCTCCGTCTTTCGGGTGAGACGTAATTGTAAGTGACTCTGCAGCTGATGCATAGTTCACACACCCTAGACTCTGTAAGTCGCCTTAAAGGCGTCTGCTAAATAAACAAATAATAATAATAATAAATATGAAATATGAATGTGGTCAACCTAGAAGGCTACAAAACAGCAAATTCAAAATCCACAACTTCAAAAACACTCAGGCAGAACTCCCAGGTACAAAGTATAAGAAACAAAGTCAAGTGACCAACACTGTAGCCGGGGCCTCTTCAGGGCTCACTGAAGGCACGAGCTGAAACGTTTGCCTGCTTGACTTGAGCTTTCTACAGTCTTGATGTTCTGCTCTCACCTCATTGGGTGTCTTGTTGCCGAGCTGCCCGGAGATAGCCTGGAAGGTGCTCTGATTGGCTCCCTGCCGCTGACAGGTAGTCAGGATCACTCTGTCTGCTTCCCTACAGAGGGAGAGGGAGAGAAGGAATGATCGTCCTTACACCCCATTGACACTGTTATGGCAGGTGTTTCTAATTGTATCTGCATTCCACAGCTTCATTATTAGAACAGAAGAAATTTCCCGAACGAGAGGAGGCCATTCAGCTCAGAGTGTCCGGTTCCTACCAGCTGATTATTATTATTTATTTCTAAGCAGACGCCCTTATCCAGGGCGACTTACAATTGTTACAAGATATCACATTATTTTTACATACAGTTACCCATTTATACAGTTGGGTTTTTACTGGAGCAATCTAGGTAAAGTACCTTGCTCAAAGGTACAGCAGCAGTGTCCCCCCACCTGGGATTGAACCCACGACCCTCCGATCAGGAGTTCAGAGCCCCTAACCACTACTCCACACTGCTGATAGATCTCAAAACTTTGTCAAGTTGGGTCTTAATTCTTCTCTTTTCCAGGCTGAATAAATTCAGTTCCTTAAACCTTCACAGCTGCCAGTTGCATAAAACGTTTTAAGTTACATTTCCCCTTAAGTGTTCCTTTGAGGGAACTGCAGAAAGCAGCTTAACACTAGAACCACCATGGCAGTCATTTCTGAGGTTTTCAAATTGAAATTACTCTGCGTGTCTGAAAGTTATGCGCTTGTCTGTTTATGACTTTTCTTAAATACATGTATTAAATACCCTGACGCCGTCTGAAAGGCAGGACCACGAAAATGAGGAAGTTATAATCCTGCTCCCTGAGAATCGCCAAAGCAGACACTTTGACTGCCTTTTACAATACATGTTTTTATTTTATAACCTACAATATTCTATTTTTTAAATTTATACAAGCCTGTTGTTATCTCTACTGGACCTGGCAGTCGTCAATTCCTTCATTTTGTACAAGGAATGCACTGGGGAAAATATCAGGAGGAGAGATTTCATCTTGAAGCCACAGCGCTTCAGCAGAAACATCGATCAGAAAACTGCAAAGCTGCAACAGCTCAGCCTGGATTCAGTGCTGCACCAAATGAACGCAAGAGAAAACATGTTACTTTCCTTTGAAATTCAGTAATTTCATTTTTACAGTTTTGTACGTATATATACCTGTTTAGACTCTAGTTTCTTTTGAAATGTTTATTTTATTACAGTTTTTCATTTTTTGAAGTAGTGCTTTACAAGTTAGAAAATAAACCCTTGCATGTTCATTTAAATACAGCGTTTCGGCCGAGCATGTTTGATATGACGTGCTTGAATAAACCTTTTGAGTTGCATCCGATAGTTTGTCTTTCATTTTAATATTGAAGTTGTTTAAAATGTGCAATGACTGCTGGCGGTGGTTTTAGTTAGGAGTATAACCGCGGCGGTTCTAGCGTTAACACATTTAAGGGTAGATAAGGGAACATGTATCCTGAAGTGATACATTTAGACTTCATAATGAAGGTGCTTTCATACAACCAGCCCCAGGACTATCTCTGCCTGCCTGCCTCTCTCTCCACAGACCCCCCCTCCTCTCACCTGGTCCACAGGATCACCTTCTCCCCGGTAGCGCTCACAGAGATGTTTTTGGCGCACACAGTGGAGTCGGCACTGCCGCAGGGGGGTGAAGGGGTCCCCTGCTGTACCCCTGGGGTGTCCTGGGTCCCCTGCGTCCCCTGCCTGCTCGGAGAGGCACTGCAGCCCTGAGGTTTGTATCCGGGGGATTCTGGAGGGAAGTCTGTGTGGGGGGGGAGGAGGAGGAGGGAGGGGCTGGAACAGACACTGGGGCCTCCACTCTGTCTCTCCACCTCGTCTGAACTGTCGCCCCCTTCCCAGACTCCCTCGGTCTGTGCCGCCCTTCGCTCTGTTTCCATGGCGACCGCAGCAGCGGGGTCCAGCGAGGTCATCGCTGTGGTTGTTGTTGATTGGTTGATGGCGTTAGGGGAAGGTTGTGTGGATTCTGTAGCTCTGCTTGGGTCTCCCTCCTCCTTTCTCTCCTCCTCTCGTTCCTCCTCCTCTCGTTCCTCCTCTCTCTTCTCCTCCTCCTCTCGTTCCTCCTCTCTCTCCTCCTCCTCTCTCTTCTCCTCCTCCTCCTCCTCCTCCTCCTCTCGTTCCTCCTCTCTCTCCTCCTCCTCCTCTCGTTCCTCCTCTCTCTTCTCCTCCTCCTCCTCCTCCTCCTCCTCTCGTTCCTCCTCTCTCTCCTCCTCCTCCTCCCCTCTCTCCTCCTCTTTCCGAGGCATAGTGACCCCCAAGTCTGGGGACCCCCAAACTTGCACCTCCATCCCAGAGGGGTCTTGAGAGCTGCAGGAATCTGAAAGACAAAATGAAACAAAATGAAGTGCTAAAAGAAATGAAATTAATTCCGTGCCACAGGAACGTGACTGGTCTGTTTCAAAGTGTTTCAGTTCAGAAGCTCTTCTAGATCCCAGCCATAGACCTCTGTAGCACATACTAGATCGTCCAATCTGTACAGCAGTAATAGCCAGTACCATCGTGTGCACAGCTAGCGAGGATTTATCTAGCCTGGATTACACATAGCTGTGTCTAGAACAGCTTTTTGGCAAAGACCCTTGACACAACAAAACAAGACCAAAAAAATCCACAATATTTAAGTTATTGCAGTTTGTCATTGAATTAATTTAGTTTATTTTAGTATTTCTAAATGTGGGAGTCAGTATTGTATACAGACACAAGGGGGGGAGTCAGTATTGTACACATACACTAGAGGGGGAGTCAGTATTGTATACAGACACTGCAGGGGGAGTCAGTATTGTATAGATACACTAGAGGGGGAGTCAGTATTGTACACATACACTAGAGGGGGAGTCAGTATTGTATACAGACACTGCAGGGGGAGTCAGTATTGTATAGATACACTAGAGGGGGAGTCAGTATTGTATACAGACACTGCAGGGGGAGTCAGTATTGTATACATACACTAGAGGGGGAGTCAGTATTGTATACAGACACTGCAGGGGGAGTCAGTATTGTATTCAGACACTGCAGGGGGAGTCAGTATTGTATTCAGACACTGCAGGGGGAGTCAGTATTGTATACAGACACTAGAGGGGGAGTCAGTATTGTATACAGACACTGCAGGGGGAGTCAGTATTGTATTCAGACACTGCAGGGGGAGTCAGTATTGTATTCAGACACTGCAGGGGGAGTCAGTATTGTATTCAGACACTGCAGGGGGAGTCAGTATTGTATTCAGACACTGCAGGGGGAGTCAGTATTGTATTCAGACACTGCAGGGGGAGTCAGTATTGTATTCAGACACTGCAGGGGGAGTCAGTATTGTATTCAGACACTAGAGGGGGAGTCAGTATTGTATACATACACTAGTTTTGTTTAAACAGGTGATTTACAGGATTCACATTTCTTTGTGAGTACTGTCCTCCGAAGCGTGTGCCGTTAGCCGCCCGCTTCTTTACACTCTGCAGACTCACCGTGCAGCCACCCAGAGCTACAGCGTCGGAGGACAACGCAGCCCTGGGCAGCTTACAGGCAAGCCTGCAGGCGCCCGGCCAGACCACAGGGGTCGCTGGTGTGCGGTGAGCCGAGGACACCCTGGCCGACCTAACCCTCCCTCCCCCCGGGCGACGCTCGGCCAATTGTGCGCCGCCCCCTGGGAGCTCCCGTCCTCGGTCAGCAAAGGAATAGCCTGGACTCGAACTCGCGACGTCCAGACTATAGAGAGCATCCTGCACTCCACGAGGAGCGTCTTTACTGGATGCGCCACTCGGGAGCCCAAGGAAGTGGGATTTTGTGCGTTATTTACAGCAATTGACAGTAGTATTTTTCCATTTTTATCCTTTCCATTTTAGTATTATGTATACCATGATATAAAGGTTATCAGGGTATTTTTTTTGACAGTTAGCATATAGTGGAACTGTCACACCAGCCCCTCCCTAATATACTGTATAGTAACTCACCTGAGACAGGTGTGTGCGGCTCACTGCCTCCAGCCTGCCTCCCCTTCTCCTCTGCCTCCTCCGCCTCTCCCTCCTCCTCCTCCTCTTCCTCCTCATCCTGCTTTTGTTTGCCCTCGTTGGGGGGGCTGCCCGCGCTGAGCTCGAGGGTCTCCTTGGTCTTCAGCCCCTTGGAGGCGTCTCCACCCTGCTGGAGAAGCAGAGACGGTCGCTCACATCAAATCACACAGAGCCTTGAGCGCGGGGGTGAGCCCAGCCGTGCCCTGCATTGCACATCATCAACCACAGTTTTTTATTTATTTATTTTTATAGAAATTTGTCCAATTACGCTCCCTCACTGCAATAATTCCCCACACAGCTGCTCAGGAGAACTGAAGGTTCAGCGGGTGTCCTCCGACCCCTCGACCGAGCCAGCTTCCTCTTCCACACCCAGGAACTCGAGACGGGATGTCAGTGAGCTGCTGGCCTCTGCAGGACAAAGGCCAGCCCTGCAGGTGTCCGCCTTTGAGCTCATTGGGTGCCTGGCCAGTCGGAGAAACAGTCCCTGCCGGTTTTACCTCAGAGCAAATACGACGCTCCCTTCGGAGTCCCCGGTGAAGAGCCGTGACTTTGCACAGCTGGGACGAGAACCTGCGCTCCCGTGGCTGTGTGACTCACCCTGCACGCCACGCAGCCGTGCCTTTACCAGGGGAGACCCTCGGGGACCCTTGTGCTCCCCTGACTGTGTGACTCACCCTGCACGCCACGCAGCCGTGCCTTTACCAGGGGAGACCCTCGGGGACCCCTGTGCTCCCCTGACTGTGTGACTCACCCTGCACGCCACGCAGCCGTGCCTTTACCAGGGGAGACCCTCGGGGACCCCTGTGCTCCCCTGACTGTGTGACTCACCCTGCACGCCACGCAGCCGTGCCTTTACCAGGGGAGACCCTCGGGGACCCCTGTGCTCCCCTGACTGTGTGACTCACCCTGCACGCCACGCAGCCGTGCCTTTACCAGGGGAGACCCTCGGGGACCCCTGTGCTCCCCTGACTGTGTGACTCACCCTGCACGCCACGCAGCCGTGCCTTTACCAGGGGAGACCCTCGGGGACCCCTGTGCTCCCCTGACTGTGTGACTCACCCTGCACGCCACGCAGCCGTGCCTTTACCAGGGGAGACCCTCGGGGACCCCTGTGCTCCCCTGACTGTGTGACTCACCCTGCACGCCACGCAGCCGTGCCTTTACCAGGGGAGCATCAACCATAGCTTTGATGTAAACTCTGTGGGGTAAGCTGTCGAGACTTTGGAAAAAGTACAGCACAGGAAGGAAACTTTGCTGCTGACGCATAAGAATGTATGACACACCTGACATGGAAAATACTCAACACAATTAAAGGCAGCCACCAAACTTTTCGAAACATATATCAACTCACCAATCCCACCCACTCTCCCTCTCCTCCCCCCTCCCCTCCCTCACTCTACACTCTCCCTCTCCTCTTCCTCACTCTCCATCTCCTCTCCTCTCCTCTCCCTCCACTCTCCCTCTCCCCCCCCCTCCCCTCCCTCACTCTACACTCTCCCTCTCCTCTTCCTCACTCTCCATCTCCTCTCCTCTCCCTCCACTCTCCCCTCTCCCTCACTCTCCTCTCCCTCCACTCTCCCCTAACCTCCCTCACTCTCCTCTCTCTCCACTCTCCCTTCTCCTCCCTCCACTCTCCCCTCTCCCTCTCCCTCACTCTCCTCTCCCTCCACTCTCCCCTCTCTCTCCTCTCCCTCCACTCTCCTCTCTCTCTCCTCTCCCTCCACTCTCCCCTCTCCTCCCTCACTCTCCCCTCTCCCTCCACTCTCCCCCCCTCCCTCACTCTACACTCTCCTTCTCCTCTTCCTCACTCTCCATCTCCTCTCCTCTCTCTCCCTCCACTCTCCCCTCTCCTCCCTCACTCTCCCCTCTCCCTCTCCCTCACTCTCCTCTCCCTCTCCCCCTCTCACCTTGCTCCCGTGGCAGCGTGGGCAGCTCTTCCTCTTGTGCCTGCGCAGTTTGCCCTCGTGGCTGGTCTTGTGGCAGGAGCAGGGGCAGTCCTTCCCCCTCTCTGTGCACTCCCACTCCTGGAAAGAAAACCGGTTTTATACAGATAACATCACAGTAACAAGGGAGAGCCGATCCACTAACTGACTGCTGCATCCCTGGGCAAATAGATAGACAGAGAGACAGAGAGGCAGGCAGACAGACACACACAGGCAGAGTGACAGAGACATGCAGAGATGCACACACACACAGACAGAGAGGCAGACAGACAGAGAGGCAGGCAGAGAGGCAGAGACACAGACAGACAGACAGACAGACAGAGACATGCAGAGATGCACACACAGACAGAGAGGCAGACAGACAGAAAGGCAGGCAGAGAGGCAGAGACACAGACAGACAGACAGACAGACAGACAGACAGAGACATGCAGAGATGCACACACAGACAGAGAGGCAGACAGACAGAGACAGACAGACAGACAGACAGGCAGAGACATGCAGAGATGCACACACAGACAGAGAGGCAGACACACACAGACACAGAGACAGACACACAGGCACAGAGGCAGACACACAGACACAGAGGCAGGCAGACACACACAGACAGAGAGGCAGGCAAACACACACAGAGGCAGGCTGACACACACACACACAGACTCAGAGACAGGCAGAAGCGCGCGCACACACACAGACAAACACAGGCAGACACACACAGACAGGCCTCTTGATTTCCTGTGACGATCCCCCCTCCCCCTCACGTCGCCATACCTTGTCGTGGCCCCCGGGGGCCCCTAGCTCCTTCCTCCTGCGGCTCCGGGTACCTGTGCTGGGGAGCTTGGGGGGGGCGGGCTCCTCCTCCTCCTCCAGGTCCGGCAGGGTAACCTCCTCGAAGCCGTCGAACTGCTGTAGGTCACGCTCGCGCTCCTCCGTCCAGATAACCTCCTCAAAGTGAGAGGGGCGCGAGGGGGGGGGGTGCAGCTGCTCGAAGAAGGAGGAGAACTCGGTCTGCAGGTGGTGATGACCTTTGAGGAGCGTCCACATCTGAACCTTTAACTGAGAGAGAGGGGGAGAGGGGAAGAGGAAGAGGAGAGAGAGAGCGAGAGCGAGAGAGCAAGAGAGCGAGAGAGAGACAGAGAGAGCGAGAGAGAGAGCGAGACAGAGAGAGCAAGAGCGAGAGAGAGAGAGAGAGTTGTAAGACATGACGGTGTGTGTCTGGTTTGGGTATTTTGTGTCAGGTTTGGTGGGTGTGTCGGGGGTATGGGCGGGTGTGTGCTTGGTTTAGGAGTATGGGCGGTATGTTCACCTCTTCGATGTCTGCCTGGGGCAGCTCCGGACCCCCCTGCAGCATGCGCACGATCTTCTGGTAGTGAGAGGGGTTCTCCCCGAAACAGATCTCCAGCTGGCGAAGGAACTTCCTGCTGCGCTCGAACGCTTGCTGCTCCTCGAACTGGGAACATTGGGAAAGAGACCAGTAGGAGAGCAGTCAGACTGGGAGCTGCTAGAGGGCTCTCAGCACCTTGCTGCCCGTGTTAGGGGTCAGTGTCAGGGTATTGATAGAAGGTGGCTGTATTACCAGTCCACACTGCAGGGCTTGCTCGGGCAGCAGGAAGGCAGCGAAGTCTCTGAGCAGCTCTGGCCAGTCCCTCAGCACCTCACTGAGCTGCAGGTACAGGTCGACTGCGGTGCGCGGCTCCGAGCTCGTCTCGAACTCAAACAGCAAGCGCAGGAACTGTTCCACCTTCCCAGGGGAGTCCTGCAGGGCCTCGCGTACCTGTCAAGAGAGAGAGATCAATGCAGCACCTGTGTGTGTGTGTGTGTGCGTGTGTGTGTATCTCTGTCAAGTTCAAGCTCAAATACTTTATTGGCATGACCTGTTGAACAAGTATTGCCAATGATACAATGCGTTAGAGACCACAAAAGAACAGACTTGAAATGAACAATGATATTTGTGCGTCGGGCTCCCCTGTGTCTCTGACCCTGTGGCAGGACGCTGCAAACTCTGCAGCTATCGCTACTCCCTCTCTCCTCTCCCCCAGAAAGACCTGCAGTGTCTCCTCTTGGCTCTGGAGCAGAACGCCCTCGATCCTGTCTGCCAGCCTGAGGGAGTACCGCTCTCTCAGCTCTGTATCTCTCTGTGTCTCTCTCTCTGTACCTCTCACAGTGGAGGGTGAAGTGGATCTCAATCTCTCCACTGTGTCTCTGGGTACAGAGTCCCTCCTCTCTGTGTCTACACTGGGCTCTGTGCTGCCCGTTTCAATAGCCAGTCACTGACTCTGTATTTAGGTTATAGGTGTTTTGGGGGTTCTTTATGATAATGAGATTCTCTGCCAGGGTGTATTCTCTGTTGAGAGAACTGTAGAGAGGGAGTGTTTTGATATTGAATCTGTTCTCTGCAGTAGAGGGTGTAGGTTTCTACCAGGGCAGAGCCTAGTGTTTTTATTTCAGTGCCTCATGTCTGATGGGCTCAGTCCCAGGGCTGTCCTGGATATTAATGGTCGTTTTGGAGGAGAGGGATGCATGTAGGAGTTTAATGATGGTTTAAGTGCACTCCCTGAGACCGACTCCAGTGCTGGGAAGTGGAGAGAGTTTGGGCTGCTTTCTTTTAGGTGGAACCAGATCTCTTCTGTATGGGGATTAGCAGAGGACTCTCCCCAGCTCTGCTCTGCAGCCGTTGTTGGGGGATTCTCTGTGTGCGTGAAAGACCTCTTTACAGAACAGAAGGTGTGTGATTTTTTGTGGGGGTTTTATCTAACTCTGAGTAATCTGTATGCATTGGTTGTACCCTAGACTTCACTCCATCCCTCTCTATCTCTCACCCTGTTGAGGTATGTCTGTGCGAAGGCGATATCCTTGTGCTCTCTCAGCGGGTCCTTCTCCAGGATGTCTTCATCGCAGAGCAGCACCAGTTTGGAGGCGTCCTTGCTGGCTTGAACCCGGCTCCTCTTCCGCCGTGACCTATAGGGAGCCTTGCCCTGGCGAGCCCCCCGCCCAGCCTCACCTGGGGGGGCATGACACAACACAGCACAGATCAGAAACACAGCACAGCAAAGAAACACAGAAACACAACACAGCACAGATCAGAAACACAGCACATCACAGCACAGAAACACAACACAGCACAGATCAGAAACACAGCACAGCACAGCTACACAGCACAACACAGCACAGATCAGAAACACAGCACATCACAGCACAGAAACACAACACAGCACAGATCAGAAACACAGCACAGCACAGCTACACAGCACAACACAGCACAGATCAGAAACACAGCACATCACAGCACAGAAACACAACACAGCACAGATCAGAAACACAGCACATCACAGCACAGAAACACAGAAACACAGCACAGCACAGCACAGAAACACAGAAACACAACACAGCACAGATCAGAAACACAGCTGCACGGCACAGAAACACAGCGACACAGCACAGAAACACACCCAATCACGGCACAGAAACACAGCACATAACAGCACAGCACAGAAACACACCCAATCACGGCACAGAAACACAGCACATAACAGCACAGCACAGAAACACAGCTACACGGCACATCACAGCACAGAAACACAACACAGCACAGATCAGAAACACAGCACATCACAGCACAGAAACACAACACAGCACAGCACAGAAACACAACCGCACAACCCCTGAACACAACACAGCCCTGTACCCCCCTCAGTCTCCCCTCCCCCCTCACCTCTCCTCCTCCCTGCTCCCTTGCCGCTGGTCTCGGGGGTCCCGCTCCTTCTGGGGGTCTCCCCTCCTGCCCCCCCGGGGACCCCTCCCTCACCGGACTCCTCTTCCCCCTTCTGAGGCCCCTCCTCTTCCTCCTCGGAATTCTCCTCCTGGGAATTGGGGGAGTTCTCCTCCTCTGAGTTCGCTTCCCTGCGCTCCGAGGCCAGCCAGGTGAGCTTCTCCATCGTCTCCTGCAGGGGGCAGCAGCACACAGGCTTTACTATAAACACTGTCCACACACACACACACCTTATTGTAACACTGTCTACACACGCTCACACAGAGCCAGGTGAGATCTCCTCTGTGTTCTGCAGGGGGCAGCAACGCACAGGCATTACTGTAACACACTGTGCATACACACACCTTCCTGTAGCACAATGCCTATAAATATACCGGCAGGTTTTAAAGTCAGCACAGAGACAGGGTTATACACCAGGGCTCACGTGTGCCGGATCGCAGTGGATCCCAGATCCGGTACCTTTTTGTCTGACAGGCGAGAATTAAACATTCTGCAAATGATTAACCGTACGGAAAAAAAAAAGCATTAGTTGCAAAAAAGAAATTGATGCACATAACATGCACGATAAAAAATGGCAAAAAACTAGCTCTCTTCACAACAGCAGTGCCCGGGCTCCTGCTCATCAGATTAGTCTCCTCGCCGCTGGTATCGTTCAAACATGAAGATGATGTTAAAACACAGCGAGGCGAAGGTGAGCATGCAGCTCCCAACACCAGCAATGAGACACAAAACCTTCCCGATCCACAAGCAGAGGGAAACCTGAAGCATATCTGGGAGCTGCTGTGAATCAAGGGCAGTGCATTAGGTCTGGAAACAAAAATGCTTTCCCTCTTAATTTTTACAAATGAACCCTGCTTACACCTTCCTGTAACATACTGTGTATACAGACACACTCGCACGCACATCACTGTCTCTCTGAAACCCCACCGGTTTACCTGCAGCTCGGGGACGGACAGCACAGACTCCTCCGAGGCCGACGACATCACTTCCTCCTCGTCCTCGTCCTGGGTGAGGTCATCGAAGTCCTCTTCCTCCTCAGGCTCCTCCCTCTCCCCCTCATCATCCTCCTCCTCCTCTCCCTCTTCCTCCTCTTCATCTTGGGTACCCCCCTCCTCCGCCTCTCCCTCCGCCTCTCCCTCTCCCTCCCCCTCAACTGTACCCCCCCCTTGCTCCTCTTGCACCCCCCCTGAATTCTGCGCTCCTTGTTGGTCAGGAGGGGGGGCGTCGGCGCTCAAACTGTGCCCCCCCACCCCCGCTTCTCTCTCAGTCCTCCCTTCTCCATGCTCCCCTAAATACAGCCTCTCTACCTCCCTGTTCCACTCCTTTGGGGGTATTCCATCCCCCTGCTGCTGCTCGTCAGGGCTTGGGGGTGGGGGGGATATTTCAGTGTGGGGGGTGTCCAGGGAAACGTGCGCTGTTCTTTCAGGGGTAGCCGCGTCTTTCTCTCCTCCTCCTCCTCCCTCCTCCTCCTCCTCCTCCTCCTCCATTGTTTCCCCTCCCTCTCCTTTTAAGGGGGTCCCCACTTCCATCAGTCTCTCGAGGGCGTCCGCTTGGCCGTCCAGGCTGCTCGCGGGGCTCCCTGTCGACTCCGAAAGGGCCAGCATGGGCTCCCCGAAATCACTGCCCGAGTCCCAACCTCCCTCCTCCTCCTCCTCCTCCTCCTCCTCCCCGCCACCCCCAAAATCTAGCTCCTCTCCCTCCTCATCGCTCTCACTAAAAGGGGGTTCTTCGGGGACGAAGTAGGGCTCGTCAGCGGTGGGAGGGTGGCTAGGGACCAGGGGGTACCACTCTGGGCTCAACGGAGAATCGGGGTACAAGGAGCGTGCTGGGCTGCGTGTGGGGCCGGGGGCAGGGCTGGGGGTGCTAGGAATGTCTTTCACGATGTGTTTGTCGCTGCTGATGCCATCGCTGATGTTCATCTCCTCCGCAGGCAGGGGCGGGCTCCCTCCAGGGCTCTGCTTCACCTCTCGCAGGAGGCAGGCGCAGGGGCTGGGGGCCTGGGCTGCAGGCTCCACCACCTCCGGAGAGCTGGCAGGGCTGGTCTTGAACTCCCCGATGAGGAAGTCAGGTTTGGATTCGGGAATAAAGTTGTCGGGATGTGGGGGAGCAGATCCCTTTGGGCCACTGTTGGGGTCCTCTGGGATTGGGCTGGTATTTGGAGGGGGGGTACTGCAGACTGGGTGTTCCTTTCCAGTAGCTACTGGGCGATATTCAAAGTTTTGGGATGAACCTGTGGATCTCCTAGAAGGGGGTACAAGGGTGATAAGCTGGCGCAAGCGGGCTAGAGGGCAGTTTGGGGGGTCCTTAGGTCCCACAGAGAGAGGGAGGTCGGCTGTTTTGTGCTTGCTGTCTCCTAAAACAACACCCTGGGGGGTCGGGTCAGAAGAAGGGACAGGGTAGACCAGGGCTGTAGCCAATGAGCTGGGGACCGGGGGCGTGGTCACTGAACAGGGAGTGGCCAGCACGGGGAAGGAGGCGGGGTTGATGAAGACGGTGGTTGGCTGGAGCATACTGCGGGGCCCTGTGGGGCCCGCATTGAGGGGTCCTCCTCTTCCCCCAACCCCTCCCAAACCTTGAGTCAAGCTAGCTGCTATGGCAGCCATACCTCTATTGCGATTACTGTTCATAATGTTGCTGTTATTACTAGGAGGCCCCCCCAGGCTTAAAAGCTGAACCTGCCCCCCAGCAGGGATGGCAAACACTAGATGCGAGGGAGGGGGTGGAGGGGCTGAGGGGGGCGGAGCTGGCTGGATGGGCTGCACTTTTCGGGGGCGGAGACTGGAGTAGACCTGCTTGGTTCTGGCTTTTCGGGGTCCGCGGCGATTCACTTTCCTGAGCTCAAGCTTGAAGACAGGGCAGGATATAGGGAGTTTGGATATGGGGCAGAGCTCCCTGAAGGGAGCAGGCGAGGGGGCAGGGGCAAGAGTCTTAGCCTGCTGCACGTGCGCAGAGCTGTTCACTCCAGTGGCTGCGATCAGCCCCTCTTTGCTGCAGGGGCTTTTCGAAGGGGACTGAAGTTTCTGCAGGAGCTCCTTCCCTGAAATCCGGGTGAGAGTCACGGTCGGGTTGAGGTTTAAGGGGCGCGGTCAGGTGTGCCTGGGGGGTCTGGGGAGGGGCTTTGGCCAGGGGTACGAGCCCAGGGGGTGCAGGGGAGGCGGATGAGCAGTGGTCTCATGGCTGTCGGCCGTTTGCGGAATTTGAAGGATTTGCGAGGGTAACGGGACACAACGAGCTTGAGAGGCAGGACCAGGTCTTTGGGGGCTCGGGGGTAGCGGACCCGGGGAACACTATGGGGGGGGCGCCTCGCCCAGGCTGGCAGGGAGACCCTCCCTCTCCAGCTGCATCAGGGTGTAGTCCATCACACACTCATAGATGTAAGGCAAGCTTCTCTGAAAACACAAAAAAACACACATATATAAATACACACACAAATACATCTATCTACCTATCTATCTATGTATCTGACGATCAGACCTCAGGTGAATTACAACTGTAATTGTGCGTGGCTGACTGCCCGATCTCAAATCACCCATGACATACAGGCAGCCATTTTCAAAGAGGCGGGAGTCAGTGTCTCAGAGACGTCAAGCGATAAAGAGGACTCCTCCAGCTCAGAGGATGATCACAAGGAGAGATTGGTAAATTAGCATGCTTGAAACAAGAACCAATGTGCAATATGCTTCAACAATATGCCCGATAGACAAGTTTGTAGCATTTCATTGCAAAAAATGGAGTATTCCTTTGTATAAATGGCTCTTTCTGGGTATTTGAGGGTGCATCTTTGTAAATGCATCTTCATTTGAGGTTTTATTTTTTCCTCAGATTGAGGGTGGGAAATTTGGGCTGCGTCATAAATTCGATGGAATACAGTAATTGTAATTACTGCAGCATAACTGTAACGAATTGTAATTGAACACAATACCAGTGTAATTGTAATTGAACACAATACCAGTGTAATTGTAATTGAACACAATACCAGTGTAATTGTAATTGCATTTTCAGCAAACAACTCTGCTGTGATTGCAATTGCCCCTGGGTCTGCTAGCTGTCTGTCCCTCATATTAGTTTGATATAACATGGCTTGTATCAGAAGCTGTGCTATTTAGTTATTCATAGTTAAATAATGTCACACATGATGCTGTAAGATGCAAGCTGACCTCTGGGGTGAATATCACAATACCCTACATCTGACATATTGAAGCCTTAGCATGCTATGAAATGTACACAATTTGCATCCTATTATACGCTGTCGGTATCTCTGCTGCTGGTAAAACTATCCAAAAAAAAAGAAAAAGTTATATTTTCAAAGCGTTTCCTCCATTCTTTTTTGAATACATTTTGTCGTCGCCAATGGTTTTTACCCCAGTTTTCTCCCCAATTTGGAATGCTCAACTATTATTTTTATCCCGGTTCACCGCTGCAACCCCTCGGCGACTCGGGGGGGAAACGGAGGCTGAAACACGCGTCCTACGAAACGTGTTCCTGCCAATCTCTCGTTTATCTCACTGCGGATCCACAGCGAAGCCAC
This sequence comes from Acipenser oxyrinchus oxyrinchus, assembly GCA_030684275.1. Lineage (NCBI taxonomy): Eukaryota > Metazoa > Chordata > Actinopteri > Acipenseriformes > Acipenseridae > Acipenser > Acipenser oxyrinchus. The sequence goes on along the minus strand of CM060280.1, from coordinate 6,672,344 downwards.
CAGACCTATAGTGCCGGAGGACAACACAGATCTGAATGGCTCCACTGCAGAACCACAGGCGCCCTATCAGCCACAGGGGTCGCTGATGCGTGGTGAGCCGTGGATTCCCCTGCCGACCTAAGCCCTCCCTACCCGGGCGGCGCTCAGCCAATTGTGCGCCGCCCCCTAGGAACCCCCGGTCACGGTCGGCAAATGACATAGCCTGGATTCGAACCTGTGATCTCCAGGCTATAGGGCGCATCCTGCACTCCCCGCGGAGCACCTTTACTGGATGCGCCACTTTCCTCCATTCTTTAATCAACATTTTTTGAAAGGAGAAAAAAAATCACGTTAATCTTACAAAATTAAAAGCACCGCAAGCGTGCTCAAGAGGACCTGGAATACAGAACCGAGTTTCCTGGCTTTAGTTTTGTAAAATCAACCGGTGTTTCACCTCTTTCAAAAAACAGTCCTGGCGAGTCGTACCTGCAGCCAGATGGGCATGATGCTCAGCTCTCTCTCCACCGGGGGTCTCGCTTGGGTGGGGGGGACGTAGCGGCAGGCACGAGCCATCACAGGAACCTCATTGTGCATCCTGTAATACTGCAGAGAGAAAGGGGATGGGGGGGACGTATTACAGTGTGACACTCCAGGGTGCATGTGCCACTATATCCGGAGATGTAGCTGAGATGTGGTTGTGTCACTGATCCCCTGATCACAGCCTGGCCGTGTCACAGACTCCACAAGGTGCTGGAAGGGTCTGTTATGAATGTTTCATGCAGCTGGGGTGTGATCATGATGATGAATCTGTCCTTCAAGCCTAAACTGGATTACTGATCCCCTTAGTATACTCTTTCTTTGTTTTGTAATTTGAAATTCATTTTTCCTATTTTGCTTCCATTTAAGGAAGTGCCGTCTTTAAACGGCTTCACTTTTCAGAGTGTTGTTTAGCATTATGGGGTGTGATGAATATTAAACGATGATGTCATTTAAAAATGGCGCTCAGGTAAAAAAAAAAAAAAAAAAAATTAAAGGTGGGAAATTTTAAAATGAGCGAAACTGGATCCGATACACGTGGAAAAACTAACTGAGGTTTTTCATTTCTGTAAATAAATCCACTTCAGGTAAAACCACTTCCACATTACATTTTGGGATGTCACCAGTCCTCAAGACGTTTGTGTTGTTTCCGAGGGGGGCATGTTGGAGTGCGACCCCGCAGGAAGTGCTGGCTCACCTTGACGTCGTTGCTGGGCGTGCGGGACAAGCTCATTTTCCGCAGCCGGATTTGGATCTGCTCCGGAGTCTTTCCCGGGAGCAGGTATTTACTGATGAACTGCCGCGGATACTCCATCTCAGCAAAGTGCTTCAGCCCGAGGACCAGCAAACTGAGGAGGGGACAACACAGGACAGGAGGGGACAGGACAGGACAAGACAAGGCAACACAGGACAGGAGGGGACAGGACAGGACAAGGCAACACAGGACAGGAGGGGACAGGGTAGGACAAGACAGGACAGGGCAGGAGGGGACAGGGTAGGACAACACAAGGCAACACAGGACAGGAGGGGACAGGGTAGGACAAGACAGGACAGGGCAGGAGGGGACAGGGTAGGACAAGACAAGGCAACACAGGACAGGAGGGGACAGGGTAGGACAAGGCAACACAGGGCAGGAGGGGACAGGGTAGGACAAGACAGGACAGGGCAGGAGGGGACAGGGTAGGACAAGACAAGGCAACACAGGACAGGAGGGGACAGGACAGGACAAGACAAGGCAACACAGGACAGGAGGGGACAGGATAGGACAAGACAACACAGGACAGGAGGGGACAGGACAGGACAAGACAGGACAAGACAGGACAGGGCAGGAGGGGACAGGGTAGGACAAGACAGGACAGGGCAGGAGGGGACAGGGTAGGACAAGACAAGGCAACACAGGACAGGAGGGGACAGGGTAGGACAAGACAGGACAGGGCAGGAGGGGACAGGGTAGGACAAGACAGGACAGGGCAGGAGGGGACAGGGTAGGACAAGACAGGACAGGGCAGGAGGGGACAGGGTAGGACAAGACAGGACAAGCCAGGAGGGGACAGGGTAGGACAAGACAGGAGGACACAAGACAGGGTTAAAATGATTGTAGCTGACAAAATAATTCCATGAACGTTCCCTATCACATGCTATACAAGTGTCAGAGGTGCTGTTTTTGAAAGAAAACATTAACATAGCCAAGATTAAAAAATAAAATAGTTATTTTTTTTTCTCTAAATCTTGTTACCTGGCTTTGAGCTGCTTTAAGCTCGTCTGGAGAAGCCTAAATGCCAGGCACTGAACAGCCTGCCTCATTCAATTCAAAGCATGTGTATATACCAGGTAGAGGCAGACTTAGAGAAAACTGACAACAGCTCAGTTATGGAGGAGCAATCAAACCCAGAACCACTCGGAGTGATGGCAAACACCAAGGGGTGTAAACCATCGATTCCAATGCCCTGCGCCCTGCTCGCTGCAGCCCGGGCTTACCTGTCCTCTCCCTTGGCATAGAAAGTCTTCTGCTTGCGGCTCTTCAATTGGGGGTCCAGGGAGCAGACAGGCAGCAGCTCGGGGTACAGGAACTCCTTCCGGGTCGCCAGCATCCAGGCCACCTTGCAGGGCAGCGTGGGGGCGTCCGTCCCTGTCAACACACAGACCAATACCCCCAAAAACATGACCTTCAGGGATGGAAATAACACTCTGTGGCGGAGTGTCCCGCCCCTATTTATTATTATTTGTATTTGTTTGCGGCGCAGATAAAAGCGCCGCGTCGTTTGTTATTGTTTTTATATTTATATTTAAAAACCTCGTGAGGATGCATGACTGATCAGCTACTGATTATTTAACTAGCTGACAGTCATGCATCCTTACCAAACGCGATGCAGACTGTGGCCGAGGGTAATAAGATAATTAACAACTAGTTAACCCCTCGGCCAGAGTATAAGAACCAGCAGCTGTTCGGGTTGGTTGTTGAGTGTACAGAGGAGAGTACGGGAGAGCGGAGAGAGAGCGCGTAGAGTACAAAACAATTGCTAAAACGTGCTGGTTTAGCCAGCACGCCACTTACTTGTTTGCTGTTTATTCGTTTGGCCCTCATGCCCTTTGCTTTGGTTTGTGTTTTGTTGTTTTGTTTAAATCTTTTGTTTTGTTTAATTATTTAATAAATACGCTGAATGCCATAGCATTCAGCTTCACCCGCCATCCACTGTTTGTGGTTTCAGTTACTTCCTGGTCCGTGACGTCATCACACTCACCACTGCAAGCCAGCCTGTCACATATGGTGTCCTGCGTGGGACAAACAACGCCTCCAAGAGCCGGACCAGGAAAGAAAAAGGACGTTTTTTGTTTGTTTTTCAAACAGTATTTTTTTGTGTTTTTGGAAAAAAATAAAAATAAAAAAATGGGGAAGAGTAGCCGGAGGAGAAAGCAGCAGCAACAACAACAGCAGCAGGAGGCGCAGCAACAGCAGCAGGTCCTTACCACGCTGGGCGTCTGCCTCACCTGCCTGAAGGGTGAGGAGTGGTGCTTCAGCGGTTGGTGAGGTTGGGCACGTGGCACGGACCAACCCCTCCATGGCAGGAGAGGAAGGAGCCTGAGCATCCAGAAAGGGTGAGAGGGACCCGCATCCTCCGGCGGAAGAATCCCGTCTCCTCTGAGGGGATCTGGGACTGGCTGGCGGAGCCTGAGAGGGATATAATGGTCGCCCTCCCTGCTGTGATCAACCTCCTGTGGGCGAGAGATGGGGGCGCTGGGAGGCCTGGGAACAGAAACACCAACCAGCATCCCTCCCAGACATCGCAGCCATGGTGCTCAACTACCTGGCTGCAGATATGGGAGGGGCCCGCTGCTGTTTCCAGCGCCAGAGGAGAGGAGCCATTGCTGCCTTCTCCAGCGCCAGAGGGAGAGGAGTCATCGCTGCCTTCTCCAGCGCCAGAGGAGAGAGTCGTCGCTGCCTTCTCCAGCGCCAGAGGGAGAGTCGTCGTCGCTGCCTTCTCCAGCGCCAGAGGGAGAGTCGTCGTCGCTGCCTTCTCCAGCGCCAGAGGGAGAGGAGTCGTCGCTGCCTTCTCCAGCGCCAGAGGGAGAGGAGTCGTCGCTGCCTTCTCCAGCGCCAGAGGGAGAGGAGTCGTCGCTGCCTTCTCCAGCGCCAGAGGGAGAGGAGTCGTCGCTGCCTTCTCCAGCGCCAGAGGGAGAGGAGTCGTCGCTGCCTTCTCCAGCCCAGAGGGAGAGGAGTCGTCGCTGCCTTCTCCAGCCCAGAGGGAGAGGAGTCGTCGCTGCCTTCTCCAGCCAGAGGGAGAGGAGTCGTCGCTGCCTTCTCCAGCCAGAGGGAGAGGAGTCGTCGCTGCCTTCTCCAGCGCCAGAGGAGAGGAGTCGCTGCCTTCTCCAGCCAGAGGGAGAGGAGTCGCTGCTGTCTCCAGCGCCAGGGGAGAGGAGCCGTCGCTGTCGTCTCCAGCCAGAGGAGAGGAGCCATTGCTGCCGTCTCCAGCGTTAGAGGGTGAGGAGCCCTGCCACTGTCTCCAGCACTAGGAGCAGAGCAGGAGGAGCTGCCTCTGTCTCCACCACCACCAGGAGCAGAGCAGCAGGAGCTGCCTCTGTCTTCACCACCACCAGGAGCAGAGCAGCAGGAGCTGCCTCTGTCTCCACCACCACCAGGAGCAGAGCAGCAGGAGCTGCCTCTGTCTCCACCACCGCCAGGAGCAGAGCAGCAGGAGCTGCCTCTGTCTCCACCACCGTCAGGAGCAGAGCAGCAAGAGCTGCCTCTGCCTCCGCCACCTCCACCAGCAGAGGGTGAATGCCTGCTGGTTCCGCCTCAACCGCCATGGGAGGACTGCTTGCCTCTCCCAGCTCCACCAGCAGAGGGTGAATGCCTGCTGGTTCCGCCTCAACCACCATGGGAGGACTGCTTGCCTCTCCCAGCTCCACCAGCAGAGGGTGAATGCCTGCTGGTTCCGCCTCAACCACCGTGGGAGGACTGCTTGCCCCTCCCACATACACCAGCAGAGGGTGAATCCCTGCTGGTTCCGCCTCAACCGCCGTGGGAGGACTGCTTGCCGCTCCCAGCTCCACCAGCAGAGGGTGAATACCTGCTGGTTCCGCCTCAACCACCGTGGGAGGACTGCTTGCCCCTCCCACCTCCACCAGCAGAGGGTGAATACCTGCTGGTTCCATCTCCACCTCCACCAGCAGAGGGTGAATACCTGCTGGTTCCACATCCACCATCATGGGAAGGACTGCTCCTGCCCTGCTTCGCACCGCCCAAGGATGCCTGTTGCTCCGCACCGCCCAAGGATGCCTGTTGCTCCGCATCGCCCAAGGATGCCTGTTGCTTCGCACCGCCCAAGGATGCCTGTTGCTTCGCACCGCCCAAGGATGCCTGTTGCTTCGCACCGCCCAAGGATGCCTGTTGCTCCGCATCGCCCAAGGATGCCTGTTGCTCCGCATCGCCTGGGGTTGCCTGTTGCTCCGCATCGCCTGGAGAGCCACCAGTTACAGGGTACAAGGGAGAAGTGGAGCTCCGCTGCCGCCTCCATGGCCAGGGGCTCCCTTCCCGAGTTAGCCTCCCGAGGGTCCGCTGCTGCTGCCGTCGCCTCCCGGCGTCCGCTGCTGCTGCCGTCGCCTCCCGAGGGTCGCTGCTGCTGCCGTCGCCTCCCAAGGGTCGCTGCTGCTGCCGTCGCCCCGAGGGTCGCTGCGGCTGCCGTCGCCCCGAGGGTCGCTGCGGCTGCCGTCGCCCCGAGGGTCGCTGCTGCTGCCGTTGCCTGCCGAAGGTCTGCAGCTGCTACCTTCGCCTCCCGAGGGTCCTGTTTTGCCTGGAGTCGCTACCAGTCCTGCCATGCGGCAGGAAATACTGTGGCTGGAGCACCATGAAGGGGAGCTGCCGGCCCGCGGAAAAGGGGAGGTCAGGAGACCAGCTCCCCAGCCGCACTTCGCGGCAGGAAATACTATGGCTGGAACCCCATGAAGGGGAGCTGCCGGCCACGGAAAAGGGGGAGGTCAGGAGACCAGCTCCCCAGCCGCACTTCGCGGCAGGAAATACTGTGGCTGGAGCCCCATGAAGGGAGCTGCCGGCCATGAAGAAGGGGGAGGTCAGGAGACCAGCTCCCCGCAGCAATTTCGCTGCAGGAAATACTGTGGCGGAGCCCCACGGAGGAGATGCCGGCCATGAAGAAGGGGGCAGGTCTGGAGACCACCCCAAAATTTTTCTGGCCAGAGGGGCGGCCTGTGCGTGGTCCACTAGGGCGCTACAGTTGTTGGGGTGGGAGGAGGACATCCCGCCGTGGCGCCCGGAGACACCTTGCTTCCCCTGTTCGGGGCCAGGACTGCTAGCCGGGACTTTAGGGAATAAGGGGAGGTGGCGAAAAGGCCATGTGTGCTGCGCACAAGGGGGCATGTGTGGCGGAGTGTCCGCCCTATTTATTATTATTTGTATTTGTTTGCGGCGCAGATAAAAGCGCCGCGTCGTTTGTTATTGTTTTTATATTTATATTTAAAAACCTCGTGAGGATGCATGACTGATCAGCTACTGATTATTTAACTAGCTGACAGTCATGCATCCTTACCAAGCGATGCAGACTGTGGCCGAGGGTAATAAGATAATTAACAACTAGTTAACCCCTCGGCCAGAGTATAAGAACCAGCAGCTGTTCGGGTTGGTTGTTGAGTGTACAGAGGAGAGTGCGGAGAGCGGAGAGAGAGAGCGTAGAGTACAAAACAATTGCTAAAAGCGTGCTGGTTTAGCCAGCACGCCACTTACTTGTTTGCTGTTTATTCGTTTGGCCCTCATGCCCTTTGCTTTGGTTTGTGTTTTGTTGTTTTGTTTAAATCTTTTGTTTTGTTTAATTATTAATAAATACGCTGAATGCCATAGCATTCAGCTTCACCCGCCCATCCACTGTTTTGGTTTCAGTTACTTCCTGGTCCGTGACGTCATCACACTCACCACTGCAAGCCAACACTCCCATTGCCTAGCAGTTTGATCCATTACTGGTTTTACTGTGAGTTTAATAAGACACACCTGAGCTTGTTACCTATACACACTGGGGCTAATCAAGCTGGTAGTAAAACCTGGAATGGGTGACACTGCTGTCCAATTGGAGTCTTATTTCAATCTCTGACCTTACAGTAGAATGGGGTTATTTATTTTGTCAGTCATGCTTTGGTTTCCTGTACATCTTTTTAATGCAGTAATTTATAAATTATATGAACGAATACTAACATGGTTATTTTTGCAATCAAATTCACTTCAGGCAGTGTGCCCCCAGTACAGCTGACTGGTTCCCATAACTATTGAAACACTCAATAGTGTAACTAAATCTAATTAGTAAAAGAAACCTAAATTCAGTGACAGACGTTTTGAATTTGTCAAGAATTTGAAGACACAGAAAGAGTTCTCGTTGAACACATTTGTCACTGAATTTACATTGAAGACATCGAGAAAGGCATCTAGTGGAAATGTTTGTTGAAGTCTCGTTCGGATCCCAGCGTTACCTGTGGTTTTGACGGCCCTAGTCTTGTGTGGGGAGCCCCCTGGGGGGGTCAGCTCTGGTTTGACGGAGCGGTCGAACTCGTCCAGCAGGCACAGCGCCCCCTGCAGGTTACACGCTCTGAATGCGCTGGTGAACCCGGGGCTCAGGATACAGCAAGCCATCTCTGCGCGGTCCGCAAAGGTGAGCAGCTCACTCTGAGAGAGAGAGGAGGAAGGGTGAAGAAAATAGGGAGGAAGAGAGAGAAGGTGGGAGAGGTAGGGGAAAGAGATGGAGAAGGGAGAGGGTGGGAGGAAGGACAGGGGAGAGATAATGAACATGCCGCAGGTCAGCCCTGAACAGTTCTATTAAACAGTGAGAATGAAGTGCATTGCCATGGGCTCAGACTCACCAGGAAGAGGCGTGTGGTGGTGGCCTCGCTCTCCAGTCCTGGAACCACACTGGTCAGCATGTGGCACTGGGTCAGCAACTGGACATGCTGCCGAGAAAAAAAAAAAAAAAAAAAGAGTCAACAGGACTACAAGTGAGTCTGCTTGAAGCTGCTCACCTGTGTGAGTGCGGGAGAGCTCTGGATGGAAGCTGCTCACCTGTGTGAGTGCGGGAGAGCTCTGGATGGAAGCTGCTCACCTGTGTGAGTGTGGGAGAGCTCTCTATGGAAGCTGCTCACCTGTGTGAGTGTGGGAGAGCTCTCTATGGAAGCTGCTCGCCTGTGTGAGTGTGGTAGAGCTCTGGATGGAAGCTGCTCACCTGTGTGAGTGTGGGAGAGCTCTGGGTGGAAGCTGCTCACCTGTGTGAGTGTGGGAGAGCTCTCTATAGAAGCTGCTCACCTGTGTGAGTGTGGGAGAGCTCTGGATGGAAGCTGCTCACCTGTGTGAGGGCGGGAGAGCTCTGGATGGACGCTGCTCACCTGTGTGAGTGTGGGAGGGCTCTCTATAGAAGCTGCTCACCTGTGTGAGTGCGGGAGAGCTCTGGGTTGAAGCTGCTCGCCTGTGTGAGTGTGGTAGAGCTCTGGATGGAAGCTGCTCACCTGTGTGAGTGTGGGAGAGCTCTGGGTGGAAGCTGCTCACCTGTGTGAGTGTGGGAGAGCTCTCTATAGAAGCTGCTCACCTGTGTGAGTGTGGGAGAGCTCTGGATGGAAGCTGCTCACCTGTGTGAGTGTGGGAGAGCTCTCTATAGAAGCTGCTCACCTGTGTGAGTGTGGGAGAGCTCTGGATGGAAGCTGCTCACCTGTGTGAGTGTGGGAGAGCTCTCTATAGAAGCTGCTCACCTGTGTGAGTGCGGGAGAGCTCTGGGTGGAAGCTGCTCACCTGTGTGAGGGCGGGAGAGCTCTGGATGGAAGCTGCTCACCTGTGTGAGTGCGGGAGAGCTCTGGATGGAAGCTGCTCACCTGTGTGAGTGCGGGAGAGCTCTGGATGGAAGCTGCTCACCTGTGTGAGTGCGGGAGAGCTCTGGATGGAAGCTGCTCACCTGTGTGAGTGCGGGAGAGCTCTGGATGGAAGCTGCTCACCTGTGTGAGTGCGGAGAGCTCTGGGTTGAAGCTGCTCACCTGTATGAGTCTTGGGAGAGCTCTGGATGGAAGCTGCTCACCTGTGTGAGTGCGGGAGAGCTCTGGATGGAAGCTGCTCACCTGTTGCATCTGCTGCTGCAGGTGTAGTTTCTGGCGCTGGCTCAGACAGAGGGGCTGGGGTGTGTGAGGGCGGGGAAGAGGGGCGGGGTGGAGGGGGGCCGGGGAGATGCAGCCTCCACTCGCACCCCCGCCATGGCTCTGCGCTGCCGCAGTGCCTCCAACTGCTCCCTGACAGTGCGGTGACGCTCACTCAGCATGATGGCCAGAGGCTCCTCAAACCTGAACGCAGAGGCAGAGACACAGACACCCAGACACAGAGACACAAACACACAGAGAGACAGTGAGGGTTGTTAAGTTTCCATTTCATTTCTAAATAACTTTAAAAGGAGCAAGCACAGGGGAGGCAAGCGTGACCAAGACAAGGGGGGTGGCTGAGCTGCTGCTGAAAATACTCGCTCTCTCTGTATGTACTCATGCACACCACTTACACGTGCCAACGCACCCACTCTGAAATTAAAATCTATTCAATTAAATTAGTTTAATTAGACTATATATATATATATTTTGTAATATTTTATTTCAAAAGGAGGGATGACGTCAGTGTATTTTTTTGGATGGTGGGACACAGTACCCACCACCCCCCCTTCTCAATCCATGATGCATCTCCACTCACATGCAGACAGTGTTGCTAGTCGCGTGGGCTACACCTGAGCCCAATTATCCAGTCCTGGATTAATTATTAACTCATTATGATTGATGGTGGATAATGACACCAATTAGAGCCGCAGCTCTGCTGTAGCCATAGCTCCGGTTCCCATTCAAACACGCAGGTTTAAAATGCAAAATAATTAACCCTTCAAAAGCGCTTAAACTGAATAGTTCCACAAATCTTAGCTGTTCTGAAAGAAACTCAAGTGAACTTATTTACTCTCTATCCATCTAGTCCAAAATGTATTTCAAGCTTACAGAGTCTCGTTGCCTCACATCGCTGCAATTAAACAATGAATGAATGAATAAATCAATAAAAGGAGGAACTGAAAGCTTATCCTTAAGGGCCTGCTTTTCATCTAAAGACAAACAAGCCCAGTGGATGAGCCTGGGGGTTTGTGTGCTGGTAGACAAGGGGAGGCGATGCAGGCTGGGCAGAGTCCTGCTCCTCTCCTCGCTTATCTGTGTTTGTGATCTCAGCTGCAGCTGGGCTGGCAGTGTGGAGTTTGCTGAGGCCTGTCAACACGCTCCCCAGCTACTCTGAGAAATGCACGTCCTCAGGATCACTCACAGACACACACACACTGGTGTCTCACACACACACACTCGCACTGTGTCACTCACACACACACACAAGCACGCAGAGAGCCACACTCACCAGACAGGGTCACACTCAGACACACAAAGGGCCCTCCGCATTCAGGACTGTATTTTTTTGAAGGCATCGTTCTGATTATTCAAAGCGAGTTCACAGATGAAAAGGACAGCGGGTGTGGAGTGTAGCTTTCCTGCAGCCTCTCTGGGCCGTGCTTGGGCCGCGCCTCCGGTCCTTCTCCGAGGTTGGCCCTGCAGAAAGCAGCTGCTCTGCCCCCCTTCCCAAACAGACACAGCACAGACTCTGCTGCTCTGCCCCAATTCCAAGGAGGACACTGGACTTCATTTTTTTTGTTGAGTTCAGGAGCTCCCTTATAAAAGTTTACCATGGTATTTTCGCCAGATAATTCTACAGTCTTCCCCAATGCTTTTCCAATAGTTATACTATGCATTTACCAGGAAGACTGCATAAATTGCATAGCAGTTTCACCCATTCAAAGTTGTACTATGAGCTTGATTAGCACTGTCTAGGTAACATCTCAGGTGTCTTATTTCCATCGCTGGTTTGCCATGTTCTTTTTACATGCCTTACCATACATCTCTGGGCTTTACAGTGCTTAGCTATGCTTTACCATATTTTTCCTGTGCTTTTACAATGGGAAACTTCCATAAGAGCTGCTCTTCAGTTCTAGTTGGCTGGCAGACACATAGCTTAGTGCGTTAAAAAGCTCTGGATGAGAACATCAGGGCCACACAAGTATGGAAAAAGAAGTCCCCACGCAGGCACGCACACACACACGCACGCACGCACACACACGCAGGCACGCACACACACGCACACACACGCAGGCACGCACACACACACACGCAGGCACGCACACACATGCACACACACACACGCAGGCACGCACACACGTTGTTGTAGAAACTTCAAGACAAGGCCAGGTGTTGCTCACTTGCTGTCTGAGAGAATCAATATTTAACAGAACGTAGCTGCTTAGGAAAATAATCTTCATTTCAAACACTGAGCCGCACGCTGTGCCTCAGCGCAAACAGCAGCGTGGCTGTATTAATCTACATGCAAACTCCCCCTGCCTGTCAAAGGGGGTTCAATGTACACGAGCAAAGAGATACAGGGACAGAAATAAAGCACAAAGATAAATCAAAAAGAAAAACAAATACAAGGCTTCCGATCGCCCCCCCCCCAGGGCTGTGGAACTTTAACAGGTGTGATACACTGATTGGCCAAAATATTAGAGAGCAGCTTTAAAGGGAACGAGTGCTGTGACAAATATTTGACTATCTGATTAAACTCTCCTTGAAATGTATTTCGGTGGCAAAACTGAATCGGCATGGCACCGACACAAGGAAAAAAAACAATCAGTTTTTGTTATTTTAGCTGATAATGTCCACCGATATTAATGCTTGAATCTCTTCCAGCACAGAATGTAATGTTTGGTCAGGCGCGCTTGCTATGCTAATAAATGACGCAGTGCTGTGTAACCTGCGATCAACCTGCAGTAAATATGTCTCAAAAGAGCGGTGTTTGGATTTTTTTTAAATGTCTGAAGGCAACAATAGGATAGCCGAGTTGTGGGCAGCAAATCAGACTTGATGCTACATTAAATCCAACGATGAACTGTGAGTAGAAATATTATTCTGATGTTTTTAAAAAAAATCTCTCTTCTTTGAATACTACGATTGTTCGTCGTACTGTACAGTATAGGTAGACGTGATAATACGCAATGTTTGACAGCAAGTGGCTACACAAGTTAAATGTCACATTGTATATTTTTTTTTCTACAGAAGTGTTTGCAAATGCAAAGTTTTATTTTTGTGTGACTGTGTTGTAAAACAAATGTAAAAATTGCTGTCCAGCACACACTATAATACTACGTTATTCTTTGTATTCATTTTCTGAAGTAAATGCAACAAGTAAACGATATCTGTTCACTTTTATTATCAGTATCCTATTGGTATCTGCCGATATGGGTAGATAACCATCGGCTATCGTTATCGGCCAAGAAAATCTTTATCGGTGCACCCCTAATGAAAATGTGAGGTTATTATCTAAACCCTGGCTCCCTGAAACAGAAATGGAACTGTTACCTAATGGGTATTTATCTCCTAAAGACCCAGAAGCTGAATAATATAGCAAAGCTGCTCGTTAAAGCCTGTGACACAGTCTGTTATCACTTTATTTTTTATTTGTTATTTTTAATTTTTTTTTCTTCGTGTGAAGCGCTTTGTGGCGGCCCTCGTTAAAGGCGCTATACAAAAATAGATAGATTGACTGACTGACTGACTGACTGATTGACTGATTGACTGATCGATTGATTGACTGGCTGGCTGATTGACTGATTGGCTGATTGGATGATTGATTGATTGATTGATTGATCGATCGATTGATTGATTGATCGATTGATCGATTGATTGACTGGCTGGCTGATTGACTGATTGGCTGATTGATTGATTGATTGATTGATTGATTGATTGATCGATTGATCGATTGATTGACTGGCTGGCTGATTGACTGACTAACTGATTGATTGATTGAGTGATTGATTAGCCACTGGGAGTCTTTGCCGTGTCCACACTGTGGTTTTGACTGCGTGAGTGACTAGGCGGGTTGCTTACTTGATGGCCTGCGGGACGTTGAATTTCGGGGTCCCTTGGGGGGGCTCCTCCTTCTCCTCGTCTTCCTCGGGTCCCTCATCATCCGGCTCGGGGACCCCCAAGTCCTCCTGGAACTGAGGGACAGACAGAGAGAAGGAGAGGTTGAGAAAATGTAAGGGACAGCTACCCTGAGGTTCAAAGCAGTTCCAGTAAGGCTTATCAGCTTTATTTGTACTGGTCATCTTTTTACTGTGCTGACAATGTTGTGGTTCGTCACTTGCTCTGCTGAATAAACCCGGGATATGTAAATACTTGAAAGTCAGCTCTATAGACTGTGCTGTGCGTCACACGGTCTGACTGCTGCTGCACCACTGGATCACCACTGGAGGCTGTGTGGTCTAGTGGTTAAAGAAAAGGGCTTGTAACCAGGAGATCCCCGGTTCAAATCCCACCTCAGCCACTGACTCATTGTGTGACCCTGAGCAAGTCACTTAACCTCCTTGTGCTCCGTCTTTCGGGTGAGACGTAGTTGACGCAGCGGATGCATAGTTCACACACCCTAGTCTCTGTTAAATAAACATAATAATCGAGTTTGAGCTGGCATCTCAGCCCATTGAATTTAATGGAAAAGCAAGGGCTGAGCGGCTCACCATTCAACTGAGAGCCGGCTCTGTAGTGGAGAGGAAAGCATGGGTCTTATGCTGCTGTCAGTGTTATTAACTCATCAGCACTAGGATGAGATTCATTGCAAAGTGATTAGGTACCAGGAATCAGCAGCAGCAACTTCTCACTTGTAGTGTGGACTCATGATAATAGACATGGAAATAAGACTCCTATTGCAGAGCAGTTTCACCCATTCCAGGTTTTACTACCAGCTTCAACAGCCACAGGGTGTCTAGGTAACAAGCTCAGGTGCGTCTTAACTCATAATAAAACCAGGAATGGATCAAACTGCTATGCAATGGGAGTCTATTTCTTTTTGATTTTCTACATAAATGAACAGATATCCCTTATCAGGTTCCTACTGTAAAAGCCACACACACACACACACACACACACCAGGATGGGGATGTCAACACATGCACCGACACACACACACACACATATTTATATATGTACATCATGTTAACAGACCATAGCAGAGCAGATCAAGCAAAGGCAAAGAGAGAGGATTAGTCTCACCGTTTCAAACAGCTCCTCCATCAACTCATTGACTTCCTTTTCTGTACGAGACGGGGTTAGAGAGATGAGGTGATCAATAAACAGGTAACTAAATAAAATACATAAAATGTCATTTGTTTGGTTGTTTAATTACCCTGGAATCACATAGCATGGTCTCTATACAGCCCGCTCTCCATAGGCACTTACTGGTGCGTACAGACTGGTCTCAATACACTTACTGGTGATGCGTACGGCCCGGTCGTTACGGAAGTCCTCTTGGTCTGGCTCGTCCATGTCTTCCAGGAAGTTGTATTCAGGGTCATCATCGTCATCAGCTTCCTCTACAGACAGGAAATGGACAACACCAGGTCAAACAACTTGTGAAATCATCAAACATTGTTAGATATGGATATAAGCTTGGTCAAGACTGATCGTCTTTCAAAACTGCAGTCCTGCATACAAGTCTAAGAAAGAGAACTCCCCTCCCAACACTGCAGAGCGCTCTAGCAGTATAGGAAAGAGAACTCCACTCTCAACACTGCAGAGCGCTCTAGCAGTATAGGAAAGAGAACTCCACTCTCAACACTGCAGAGCGCTCTAGCAGTATAGGAAAGAGAACTCCACTCTCAACACTGCAGAGCGCTCTAGCAGTATAGGAAAGAGAACTCCACTCTCAACACTGCAGAGCGCTCTAGCAGTACAGGAAAGAGAACTCCACTCTCATCACTGCATACAAAGAGTGCGAGAGAAAGCAAACTCTCAGCTTGATCAGAGGGAGCCACCGAACACTTTCAAATAAATTAGAAGTCATAAATCAAAATGTAAAAAAAAAAATAAAAAAACGACATGAAGCTGGCATTAAGGCACTTCATCTGCTTCTATACAGCTTGTGGTTTAAACATTTAGCACTCTCTAGTCATTGACATTCCTAGGGCAGGATCTCCACACTCAGCAGCTTTAGAAGTGTCACTGGTGCTAACAGGTTCCAATGACATAAGAGATCGGAGCACTGCCATTAGCGAGAGCACCTTGGCGAGACAAACAACCTTGGAGTTTGCTCTGTTGTTACTTGAGCAGACTCTCCTAGTACATTCTGTCCTGCTTGCTAAAGGGGTGAGCACGGCTTCAAATTCCCATCCCTCTGCTCTGTAGCCATTAGGAGCTAATACAGTGCTTTGAGAGGAACAGCAAACACGGCTCAATTTCTCATTCTTAATTCTGTTAAAAGCCTTTTACACTCTGTGTGATGGTCTGGCTCTCTCTTTTACACTCTGTGTGATGGTCTGGCGCTCTCTTTTACACTCTGTGTGATGGTCTGGTGCTCTCTTTTACACTCTGTGTGATGGTCTGGCTCTCTCTTTTACACTCTGTGTGATGGTCTGGCTCTCTCTTTTACACTCTGTGTGATGGTCTGGCGCTCTCTTTTACACTCTGTGTGATGGTCTGGCTCTCTCTTTTACACTCTGTGTGATGGTCTGGCTCTCTCTTTTACACTCTGTGTGATGGTCTGGCTCTCTCTTTTACACTCTGTGTGATGGTCTGGCGCTCTCTTTTACACTCTGTGTGATGGTCTGGCTCTCTCTTTTACACTCTGTGTGATGGTCTGGCTCTCTCTTTTACACTCTGTGTGATGGTCTGGCTCTCTCTTTTACACTCTGTGTGATGGTCTGGCGCTCTCTTTTACACTCTGTGTGATGGTCTGGCTCTCTCTTTTACACTCTGTGTGATGGTCTGGCGCTCTCTTTTACACTCTGTGTGATGGTCTGGCGCTCTCTTTTACACTCTGTGTGATGGTCTGGCTCTCTCTTTTACACTCTGTGTGATGGCCTCACTCTCTCTTTTACACTCTGTGCAGTGGCCAAACCTTGGGTTTTTAATTGTTTTCATTGAATTTCTAGGTGTTTAGTCGAGTAATGAAGGACCTCCCTGTGATCAGTATTGTATGATAACACAGCTGATTTAATAAACAGTTTGTTTTAGTACCCCTGCCCCACGCGGAGGGTCTTTCACTGCTCCATACGCAGCGTCTTTAACCCCTTCATCGCCTCCCTCACCTTCATTCTCCACCTCTGATGTCATCAGCCCGCGCAGCCAGCCCTGCCACTCTCGATCCTCATTTGTCCCCGTCTCGTACATGTCAGGCGTGATGTCAGGGGCCTGGAGCTCCGCCTCCAGCTGCCCCAGGGGAATGTCCTTCAAGGGGCGCTTGGAGCGGGTCCTTAACGCGATCAGACTCTCGACCATTGCCTGTGCGAGAGAGAAAGAGGGGGAAAGAGAGAGATCTGACACTCCTCCTTATACCATACAGAGTGTGTCTGTGTCTGTGTGTGTGTGTGTGTGTGTGTGTGTGTGTGTGTCAGTATGTTAGTGTATTACCTGCAGGGGGTCCATGCACACTGGGCTCAAGGCCAGCTCCTCCTCCACTGCGTGGAGCTTCTCCATGAAGCTGCAATCCTGGGTCTGCCTGGCTGGCTTCGGGGAGCCTGGCTGGGTCTTGGCTGGTTTGGGAGGGGGTGGGGGCCCCATGGGGACCACTTCCACACTCAGGTGCCTCTGCTGGGGGGCCACAGGACACTCGCCCTGGGAACAGGAAGATCAGGAACTCAGCAACACCACAGTTATACAAAAGTTTAAAAATATTTTCGATCACCCAGACCTGATTACCACGATAAAATAAATGTAATAAATCCAATGACAAAAGGAAGAGATGGCACAGCAGATATTGAGAAAGGCTTCTACTCAAAACTGTTATTGAATTAATTTTATTTAAGTTTATGTATTTTAAGTTTATTTCAGTATTTCCATATCAAAACTCCCCAGGACTGATTCAGGCTCTCCCAGGTACGGGCTCAGTGATTCAGGCTGTCCTGTCTCAGGTATGGGCTCAGTGATTCAGGCTCTCTCAGGTACGGGCTCAGTGAAATAGGCTCTCTCAGGTATGGGCTCAGTGATTCAGGCTCTCTCAGGTACGGGCTCAGTGATTCAGGCTCTCTCAGGTACGGGCTCAGTGATTCAGGCTGTCCTATCTCAGGTACGGGCTCAGTGATTCAGGCTCTCTCAGGTACGGGCTCAGTGATTCAGGCTGTCCTGTCTCAGGTACGGGCTCAGTGATTCAGGCTCTCTCAGGTACGGGCTCAGTGATTCAGGCTCTCTCAGGTACGGGCTCAGTGATTCAGGCTCTCTCAGGTACGGGCTCAGTGATTCAGGCTGTCCTATCTCAGGTACGGGCTCAGTGATTCAGTCTCTCCCAGGTACGGGCTCAGTGATTCAGTCTCTCCCAGGTACGGGCTCAGTGATTCAGGCTGTCCTGTCTCAGGTAACGGCTCACCTGCTGGGTGGGGCTGTAGCTGCACTCTTCGTCCCCCGACTCAAAGGGGGTGCGGGGTCGGCGCCCCCCCCTGGGGGAGGAGGCTGTGCTCTCAACATCACTCTCCTGGAACGTCTAAAACAACAACACAACAAGTAGCACATATTAACACACACAGACCAGGGATGGAAATAACCCTCCCATTGCACAGCAGTTTGATAGTGCTGCAGGAGACCATTAATCAGATCAAGCTCTCCACAGGTGAGGGTCGTTGGTGTTGATCAGGCTATTTTGCCCTTCAGAGTGAAACAAGCAAAGAAACAGCTGCTTGGGTTTGTGGTGACACCTGAGCTTGTGACCAATACACTGAGGCTAATCAAGCTCATAGTAAACCCTGGAATGGGTGACACTGCTGTGCAAGAGCAGTTTTCAGAAATCAGAAAGTCACGCTGGGAGCTGTAACCCGCCCCTCACCTCCTCGGCTGTCTCGTCCTCGTCTTCCTCGTCTGGACAGTACTCTTCATCAGAGGAGTCTTCGTCCTCCAAAGGGATGTCCACAAACTGGGGCGGCTGGAATCAGGACACAAGCACAGTCACACGACACACACTGAGCCTGCTGTCTGCTATAACACACACCAGCACCACTACACAGTTACACACACTGAGCCTGCTGTCTGCTATAACACACACCAGCACCACTACACAGTTACACACACTGAGCCTGCTGTCTGCTACAACACACACCAGCACCACTACACAGTTACACACACTGAGCCTGCTGTCTGCTACAACACACACCAGCACCACTACACAGTTACACACACTGAGCCTGCTGTCTGCTACAACACACACCAGCACCACTACACAGTTACACACACTGAGCCTGCTGTCTGCTACAACACACACCAGCACCACTACACAGTTGCACACACTGAGCCTGCTGTCTGCTACAACACACACCAGCACCACTACACAGTTACACACACTGAGCCTGCTGTCTGCTACAACACACACCAGCACCACTACACAGTTACACACACTGAGCCTGCTGTCTGCTACAACACACACCAGCACCACTACACAGTTACACACACTGAGCCTGCTGTCTGCTACAACACACACCAGCACCACTACACAGTTACACACACTGAGCCTGCTGTCCGTTACAACACACACCAACACCACTACACAGTTACACACACCAGCACCACTACACAGTTACACACACTGAGCCTGCTGTCTGCTACAACACACACCAGCACCACTACACAGTTACACACACTGAGCCTGCTGTCCGTTACAACACACACCAGCACCACTACACAGTTACACACACGAGCACCACACACTGAGCCTGCTGTCTGTTACAACACACACCAGCACCACTACACAGTTACACACACTGAGCCTGCTGTCCGTTACAACACACACCAGCACCACTACACAGTTACACACACTGAGCCTGCTGTCCGTTACAACACACACCAGCACCACTACACAGTTACACACATCAGCACCACTACACAGTTACACACACTGAGCCTGCTGTCTGTTACAACACACACCGGCAAAGCTACACACACCAGCACTACTACACACAGTTACACACACCAGCACTGCTACACACAGTTACACACACCAGCACTGCTACACACAGTTACACACACCAGCAACGCTACACACAGTTACACACACCAGCAACGCTACACACAGTTACACACACCAGCAACGCTACACACAGTTACACACACCAGCACCACTACACAGTTACACACACTGAGCCTGCTGTCTGTTACAACACACACCAGCACCACTACACAGTTACACACACGAGCACCACACACTGAGCCTGCTGTCCGTTACAACACACACCAGCACCACTACACAGTTACACACACTGAGCCTGCTGTCCGTTACAACACACACCAGCACCACTACACAGTTACACACACTGAGCCTGCTATCCGTTACAACACACACCAGCAACGCTACACACAGTTACACACACCAGCAACGCTACACACAGTTACACACACCAGCAACGCTACACACAGTTACACACACCAGCAACGCTACACACAGTTACACACACCAGCAACGCTACACAGTTACACACACCGGCACTGCTGTCTGATTAAACAGCATGGAAAGTCACATTACCTTCACTTCATTGGATTTCTTGATTGGAGAAATATTCCATGTAGGGATCACCTGAAAACACAGGCCTGTTATTATATCGACATATCTACTGCATCAGACCTTTTGCATCAGATGGAAAAGGCATCACCTTGAGATTAGCTTTACTGCTTAATTATTCTTATTTAACAATAATTAGGGGTGTTGGCGTGCTGGGTAAGATACAAGATGGCTTTGGACATCAGCTTGTTTCGCACAGCACACACAGATACTGTGGCAGGGCGAGAGCCCTGTCTGTGTAATTAGCGTGTGTTCACTGCGTGGGTGGTAGTTTTGTCGTGCATGGGAGAGGAGTAATGGCCGTAGGGCTAAAAGACTACATGGCCCAGAATCCTTCAGGGCTAAATGGGACACACCTTGGTCTGCCGCTGACAGGGGGCAAAAGAGCCTGAGCAGAGAGAGGCTCTGTTACAATACATATAGATACACAGATAGATAGATAGATTCATGCATACACTGATACACACACACGCACACAAACGCTCACTGATGTCAGAGAAGCACTCAAACTCACCACTCCCTTCTCCACGACCTCCTTTAGTTTGGAACGGGTCATCTTTGGTTCCTGAGGCGAAAAAATTAAATAAAACCCTGAAGTCTACAAGATCAGTTGATCAGCTGCTCATCGACCTTGTAACAGATGTCTTTGCAAAGCTCCATACGCAAAATCTTAGCGATGCCACATTTTAAACGCTAGTCCAGATTCAATGTTGTGTTCAGGAATGCCCGTACCAAGTCTGATCACAATTGCATGTGCAGGGCTCAGACATACATGGAAGTGTTATTTATTATTTTTTCCTAAACTGACAGTATTGCGTGATGAAGAAGAATAAAACACACGCAGCACAAACGGCTCTTATGCACTAGAAAAAACAGACATGTACTCACGAACATGGGCATGTCCTCCGTGTCGCTGATCGCTGCTTTCATCATCGCGACGACATGCTCGTTCGTGATCACCTCCTGCAGGGGAACGAGGGCACAGGTGAGCAGAGGGGGGCACAGGTGAGCAGAGGGGCGGCTCAGGGGAGCAGAGGGGGGCTCAGGGGAGCAGAAGGTGGGCTCAGGGGAGCAAAAGGGGGGCTCAGAGGAACAGAGGGGCAGCTCAGGGGAGCAGAGGGGGCTCAGGGAGCAGAGGGGCTCAGGGGAGCAGAGGGGGCTCAGGGGAGCTCAGAGGAGCAGAAGGGGGCTCAGGGGAGCAGAAGGGGGCTCAGGGGAGCAGAGGGGGGCTCAGGGGAGCAGAGGGGGGCTCAGGGAGCAGAGGGGCTCAGGGGAGCAGAGGGGGGCTCAGGGGAGCAGAGGGGCTCAGGGGAGCAGAGGGGGCTCAGGGAGCAGAGGGGCTCAGAGGAGCAGAAGGGGGCTCAGGGGAGCAGAAGGGGGCTCAGGGAGCAGAGGGGGGCTCAGGGGAGCAGAGGGGGCTCAGGGAGCAGAGGGGGGCTCAGGGGAGCAGAGGGGAGGGGCTCAGGGGAGCAGAGGGGGGCTCAGGGGAGCAGAGGGGGGCTCAGGGAGCAGAGGGGGCTCAGGGGAGCAGAGGGGGCTCAGGGAGCAGAGCAGGGCTCAGAGGAGCTCAGAGCGAGGCTCAGGGCAGCAGAGGGGGCTCAGGGAGCAGAGGGGGCTCAGGGAGCTTAGAGGGGGTCTCAGGGTTAGCAGAGATTGAAATGATCAGGAGCCAGGAGTTTGAGCAGGGTTAGAAACTCACACTAGCCCAGTTAATCCTGTTTTTTTTTTCTCTCAGTTAAGTATATTACTGAAATGATCAGGAGACAACTGTGACTCATCATGCTGTGATGAAGTGCGACCATTCATTTCAGACTTACCAGGGGCCTGACTCTTCAAACTCCTGGCACCTACCAACCTGATCCTTTTAATAATATACCTGAACAAGGAGAGGTCTGAACCCCAGGACTGGGTGCAGAACGGCTAGTGAGAATTTCTAACCCTGACACATGTCTACAGCTGCTGGAAAACATACACGCTCCGGTTGTCAAACAGACACACTCGTCTACAAACACAGACACTCAGGATCGGCTGGCTGTCGTTCTGCAGACTTTGCGTTGAGTCTCAGAGTGCAGATTAGCTATTTTTAAACTGCTCACGCTGTCTGCACAATTACTTCTGTTGCAATGAGAGACAGCCTACACACAAGGCTTTAACGAACAAATCACAATAAAAGACTGAGGAACTGCTATTAAATATAAAGCGTTGTTTTTTTTTATCTTTAGAACTGTGTTGTCGTTAGGGGGTGTAACGGTTCACAGCGCATCGATGAATCGGGACACTTTCTTTACATGATCTATCGTATCTTATCGTAACAGAAGTATGCATCGTTTGCATCAAGATACAAGAACACTGCAGCTCACCAAATGGTTGTTGAATAAAGAATAAGTGCTTTTTTATAGCTGGAAATTAATACATACCCTCCCAGTCTCGTTTCATTTTAGTATTTTAACAAAATGGTCCATGGTGTGATCAGGACTCGCGTGAATGAGAGAGCAGTGTCAGGGCAGTGGTGTGATCAGGACTCGCGTGAATGAGAGAGCAGTGTCAGGGCAGTGGTGTGATCAGGACTCGCGTGAATGAGAGAGCAGTGTCAGGGCAGTGGTGTGATCAGGACTCGCGTGAATGAGAGAGCAGTGTCAGGGCAGTGGTGTGATCAGGACTCGCGTGAATGAGAGAGCAGTGTCAGGGCAGTGGTGTGATCAGGACTCGCGTGAATGAGAGAGCAGTGTCAGGGTAGTGGTGTGATCAGGACTCGCGTGAATGAGAGAGCAGTGTCAGGGCAGTGGTGTGATCAGGACTCACGTGGATGATGTTCCGCACGTTGATAGTGGTCAGGTTGTGCTGCTTGGCCTGTGACTCCAGGTCTCTGTCCAGCTGCCCCCCGACCTCGATTTCACAGTCTGGGGGGGCTGCCGGAGCCGTTCCCTCCCCCCTCTTCCTCTTCACACCCTTCCGCTTCCTCCTTCTGCCACCCCCCTCTCCGCTGTCCTCCCCGTCTGGTGAGAAACACAACAACAGCTCGAAGCTGAAAAAAATCCCACGCCCTTTCACAAGCTGCGCTGGGATCAGCTACGGCTTAAAAGGAAACTCCTAACGATTTAAACGGTTTCCTTACCCAGAGTGATGACCAGGCCGAACTCCCCGTCCTCCTCCCCTTCCACCTCTAGGGGGTGCTCCTCTGACACTGTGGGGGGATCCCTGCGACATGACGAATCTGAGAGGGGGATAAGGGGAGAGGGGGAGAGAGACAGTATGGGGGCAGGAGTGAGCACTGAACAGCAGTGTCAGGCCTCAGCTTTAACCACTAAGCCACACCCTCCCTCCCAGTCTCTCAGCTCTAACCACTAACCCCCCCTCTTACCTGCCAACTCTGATTGCTTGGTGGGAGTCGGGCTTTGACCTTTGACCCTGCGGGACAGCTTCTGTGGCGACGATGTTTCTGGGGTGCTCCCCTGGCCCCGCCCCTTTGTCCCCTCAGCACAGGGTTCTGCAATCGCCGTGGAGATCTTCTTCTCGGGGGGTCGGGGTGGGGGTCCAGGCAGGGGATGCAGTTTGGAGTCCTGTGCACTGAGGGATTCTGGGGGTCGGGGGCAGTCTGGTGCTCTGAGGGATGCTGGGGGTCGTGAGCAGTCTGGTGCTCTGAGGGATGCTGGGGGTCGTGAGCAGTCTGGTGCACTGAGGGATGCTGGGGGTCGTGAGCAGTCTGGTGCTCTGAGGGATGCTGGGGGTTGTGAGCAGTCTGGTGCTCTGAGGGATGCTGGGGGTCGGGGGCAGTCTGGTGCTCTGAGGGATGCTGGGGGTCGTGAGCAGTCTGGTGCTCTGAGGGATGCTGGGGGTCGTGAGCAGTCTGGTGCTCTGAGGGATGCTGGGGGTCGTGAGCAGTCTGGTGCTCTGAGGGATGCTGGGGGTCGTGAGCAGTCTGGTGCTCTGAGGGATGCTGGGGGTCGTGAGCAGTCTGGTGCTCTGAGGGATGCTGGGGTCGTGAGCAGTCTGGTGCTCTGAGGGATGCTGGGGGTCGTGAGCAGTCTGGTGCTCTGAGGGATGCTGGGGTTGTGAGCAGTCTGGTGCTCTGAGGGATGCTGGGGGTCGGGGCAGTCTGGTGCTCTGAGGGATGCTGGGGGTCGTGAGCAGTCTGGTGCTCTGAGGGATGCTGGGGGTCGTGAGCAGTCTGGTGCTCTGAGGGATGCTGGGGGTCGTGAGCAGTCTGGTGCTCTGAGGGATGCTGGGGGTCGTGAGCAGTCTGGTGCTCTGAGGGATGCTGGGGGTCGGGGGCAGTCTGGTGCTCTGAGGGATGCTGGGGGTCGTGAGCAGTCTGGTGCTCTGAGGGATGCTGGGGGTCGTGAGCAGTCTGGTGCTCTGAGGGATGCTGGGGGTCGTGAGCAGTCTGGTGCTCTGAGGGATGCTGGGGGGCGTGAGCAGTCTGGTGCTCTGAGGGATTCTGGGGGTCGTGAGCAGTCTGGTGCTTTGAGGGATGCTGGGGGGCGTGAGCAGTCTGGTGCTCTGAGGGATGCTGGGGGTCGTGAGCAGTCCTCTTTCCTGCTGCTTTTAGGCTGGGTCTGCGACTGCTCTGGAGTAGAGGATTTCCTTTTCTTAAAGGGCACCATTCTCACCAGAGAC
Organism: Acipenser oxyrinchus oxyrinchus; assembly: GCA_030684275.1. Classification (NCBI taxonomy): domain Eukaryota; kingdom Metazoa; phylum Chordata; class Actinopteri; order Acipenseriformes; family Acipenseridae; genus Acipenser; species Acipenser oxyrinchus. Next base: position 6,648,097 of record CM060280.1, on the reverse strand, counting down.
CTGTGGACGGGTTTAAAGAAGAAGCTAATATACCTAAGCCTGGTTTTGTGTGTAGATGTAACTGTGACAAACAAGCTACTGTGGAAAGCTGTATTTTTTTCATAGTTATCACAGATTTCACGATTTCTGTGAAATGTACCCATTGCCATGTAAAGATCGCCCTGTGCAGTACAAGAAGGGGGCGTTTCAAACGTCTGTTGTCATTTTCATTGATTTATTTGTGTTTTGTTTTGTTTGATAATTCACTGATGGTGAAAATAGAATGTCTTTAAAAGGTGGACATGAAAAATGAAATATTCTGCAATTCAGCACCTACGGTTGTTCAAGCAACATTTAAATACTTTTTTTTTTCTAAATTTTCTAAATTTGTACTAATATTATGTTTAATCGTGAAATGTCTATTTTTAGACCAAGAAGTGCCATGAAATGAGACATTTTCTACCATGAAAAACATACAGGTCATCGAAGTGTGGGGAAGACTGGTGCACAATCAAGTTATAGAGTTGTTTTGTGTGTGCCTGAAGCACTACAGAAATGTGAATTGTTGTTTCCGAGCGTGACGGACAGACCCGATCAGCGCAAAAGCAGCCACAGCTTCCAAGCAATGCCTGTTTGAATCTTCGATGATTTATCCCGGCGCTGCAGTACTGCAGGTATCCCAGGTGAGCCGAAGCAACGAAACATTCAGAGCCTGCGCGAGACGGTAAAGTGCATCTGTGGTGCTGATTGTAGTCAAGGCAGCGGATCAAAAACAAGGCAGCTTCTAATTCGAGATGCTTTATAACAGCACTTAGCCTGCAGATCAGCAGCCCGCTGTGCAAACACCAGAGTTACGCAGGTTTCTCAGCACAGGAAACTAGGAGTTTTATTGGCAGAGATATCAAGCCTCTTGCATCTGTCCCTTACGTGGACGACGAACGATAACGAGAAAAAAAAATCAACAGGTGAAATGTAAAAAAACGACAGCACTGTACCCAGCAACGCTATTCAACTGCAAAACAGCTCTTTAAAATTTCACATCCAAAGTGTTTTGAGTGTCTTCAAACCTACCATCACCATTACCTTGATTACAGCAATACAAATCTCTGTATTGATCCATTCCTGGTTTTACTACGAGTTTAATAAGACACACCAGAGCTTGCGAGTTACACACTGGGGCTAATCAGGCTGGTAGTAAAATCTGATATGAGTGATACTGCTGTGCAATAGCAGCCTTATTTCCATCCCTAACATACAAAAAAAATATTTATCTGTTAGACTAGCGGTCCTCAAACTGGGGCAGGCAAAGGTTGACCAGGGAAACGTCTCGTTTGTGCACGTATTTAATAGGCAGGGGAGAATGTTCCTTCACATTAAAATCTACCTTCACTGCCGTCATGTTTTTAGTTGGGTCCCTTTTCTCCTTTTAAGGCGTTCCCCCCCAAACAAGTCAGAGACTGACTGCGCAATAGAGCTGGACAAACCAATTATTCAACAAGTCAGTTAGACTGCCTGTGCCAGGATGAAGGATGGCGAGAGGAGTGAAATCTGACCTCCTGACATGTGGAGACGGTAGGTTTTATAGTTAACCCTTGATCATCAGTTTCTAAAGACTTGGAACAATTTGACTAGTTATGCTGTCATTTTAAGTAGTAGTAATTTGTTCAATAAAGTAATTTAGAGATCATGTGGAGCAAAAATCTGACCCCCCTGCAGCTCTCCTGTACCAGAGCGGACCGCTCCTGATTTAATTTAGGAGGCTGTGTGGTCCAGTGGTTAAAGAAAAGGGCTTGTAACCAGGAGGTCCCCGGTTCAAATCCCACCTCAACCACTGACTCATTGTGTGACCCTGAGCAAGTCACTTAACCCCCTTGTGCTCCGTCTTTCGGGTGAGACGTAGTTGTAAGTGACTCTGCAGCTGATGCATAGTTCACACACCCTCGTCTCTGTGAGTCGCCTTGGATAAAGGTGTCTGCTAAATAAACAAATAATTGAACAAGGGACTGCTGTTCAGAGACACACACAACTGGCTGTTCCAGACAGACGCACAGCCTATAAATCAGCTGCAGTGTATACAGGCTTTGATAATGCCACTTGCACAGAAAACCTTTCTGTACAATTTAACTTTAACGCAAGTTTTCAGATCTTTCTAAAAAAAAGACTTACGGTGTGTCACTGTTACGTAAAACACGAACAGGATCTAAAGAATCCGTCAGATGTTTCTGAATATGGAGGAAGAGGAAGTGGTTTAAACGCTGGTCAGTTATGGATAGGGCGGCATTTTTTTTTTTCAAAATACAAATAGCTTATTTCACCGTCTAAAAATAGATATTATTTCACACTTAAACACGCTATGTATTAAAGCAAAATATATATATATATATATATATATATATATATATATATATATATATATATATATATATATATATTAGTTGTGCTGTCTCATTCAAAATGGATCTTATTACACAAGAAATGTTCCGAATTTCAACCTGAAAAACAGTACAGGCTAAATTGTAGAATATTCAGTTTTTTTATGCCACCTTTTTAAAGGCATTAACACGTGAAATGTCCCCTTTTTGTACTGGGCAGGCCGATCTTTAGCAGAAATAGTTTGATCTTTGATGCAGCTGGCGTCTTTTTTGCTAAAGCAAACTAAACCGTCTGCCAGGATAATACACTCACTCTAACTGGTAGTGCGTCCGGCACGCAAACATTTGCTGTATTCATTTTTTAAGAGATAAAAAATGTGTATATTTACACTATTCTTTCAGAAATTGGGACTTTTTACAGGGAAATACATATTACACAGCAGTGGGGGAAACTTCACAGAAATCATGAAATCTGTGAAAAAAACAGAGCCTTATCATTCTCTCACTGGAGTATTTAAAGTATTTAAAAATGTCAGAGCTCTCTAACTCCGCGCTTCCCAAACCTGGTCCTGGGGGCCCCCTGTGTCTGCTGGTTTTCATTCCAGGGGGCCCCCTGTGTCTGCTGGTTTTCATTCCAGGGGGCCCCCTGTGTCTGCTGGTTTTCATTCCAAGGGGCCCCCTGTGTCTGCTGGTTTTCATTCCAGGGGGCCCCCTGTGTCTGCTGGTTTTCATTCCAGGGGGCCCCCTGTGTCTGCTGGTTTTCATTCCAGCTGAGCTCTCAATTCTTCAACTAGAACCCTTCATTGAACTGATAGTTTGCTTAATTTGACTTTTGCAATCACACAGCTGCCGATTTCAAGTTACTTACACAAGGTTACAGCGAACTTGAAGTCTGCCACTGTTTAAGAGCTGAAAACAATTACAAAAGGTCAAATTAAGCAAAAGGTCAGTTCAATGAAGGGTCTAGTTCTGTAATTTGAGAGGTCAATTGGAATTAGAACCAGCAGACACAGGAAGGGGGGGGGGGTCACTGCTATAAGTTACCAAATTTAAAATATTGCAAAATGTTTTATACTGTGCAGTTGTCTTGCAAACTACATTATAAAAGCAGAACATTTTAGATAATTTTTGGTTTTGAAGTTAAAATTTCTGAGAGCCGCCAACAGCAGCCTAAAAAGTCGTATGGGTTTGATCAGACGCGCATGAGCTTGTTAACTAGACGCTGCAACTGAAACCCTGGGACGAGGGAAACCGCTAGGCATCCTTGAATAAAAACGAAATTGCCGCCCTGACATGAAATATCATGAATTCTGCTCGAATTCACTCGAAACAGGACTTTAAGCGCGACATATATAAACACAGAAATTGCAATACGTTAAATACTAACCGACTCTGTGCCCAAATTCAGCCAAGCGGATGCCTTTAGCTACAGCAAAAACAATGAAAACCGAGCCTAGAAACTCAAACTCACAACCCTGCGGTGAATTCCGCACAGCAAACGCGGGGCCTCGCCTCGCTCCGGCCTCGGACTCCAGCACCTCACGGGGGCTCTGCGTTTGCACGCCACTCGCGGCGAGGACAGATTTTTCCACTGCAATTCGCATTCCCTGGTTTGACAGTTTCGGGGTTTGTTGTGATTGTTGTGAAATTTCACCGAACAGGTACGCTTCCCTCCAGGAATACCATTCGACCGAGCACTTCCGGTGTCACACCGAAACCGTCCCGGGCAGACCGGAACTCCTAGGAGGCCGGGAAGGTCCTCTAATCCCTTCCTCCCTCCCATGCAACTCACGCTACAGAAAGTTCCGCTTGTCATATTAGCAAACGCGTGTTGGTCGATATTTTGGAGCGGGGTTTCTTGACGAATGCTGAACACAGTTAGTTCGGCACGTGGTACCAGTTGCATGGTTTAATTAAAATAATAATACCAGCGTTCGAATTAACACCGCTGCATTTCCAGTAGCCCGACATTTCAACAATAATCACACTGCTGAAGACACGTCACCATCCGTGGGGTCAGTCAGTGCTGAGGAACACACGTGCTGCTCGGAAACAAAGAGAACGCGAGTTTATCTTCGAACTAGGAACCTTGGAACCTCTTGAAATGAGCGTTCTATTCTGGTTTAATCATGACGTCATCCACAGACTTCTCTTTTAAAATGTATTTCTATAGAAGATTTAACCATCGAGACCGCAGCCTCATTTACAAGGGGGTCCTGTTTGAAAATAACAGGTTTTGTGCGGCCTGTCAGATGCTGCGTGGGCGGTCTTAACGCGATACAGTTCAGTTACAAAACATCAACGTCACCTAATTTTTCTTTTTTAACATAGTCTTATACAAATGCACACAAAACATCAAGTGCAACACCTAACTGATCGCTCTCATCAGTCGACAGCTCATGCCTTTTTTAGATAAGGAGGCTGTGTGGTCCAGTGGTTAAAGAAAAGGGCTTGTAACCAGGAGGTCCCCGGTTCAAATCCCACCTCAGCCACTGACTCATTGTGTGACCCTGAGCAAGTCACTTAACCTCCTTGTGCTCCGTCTTTCGGGTGAGACGTAGTTGTAAGTGACTCTGCAGCTGATGCATAGTTCACACACCCTAGTCTCTGTAAGTCGCCTTGGATAAAGGTGTCTGCTAAATAACTAATAATAATAGATAATGACGCAAACTGGTTCCTGTTAAAGATACAAAACGTATTTGTCCTGCAGTAAACTATATGCATTTGTTTAAATGTAAAGAATGACTAAATGTATTAAAACACTGCTCTTAAATTCACTGTGAGTTTTCTTTCTTTTTTCTCGCACTGGTAATGTGTTTTCATAGCCAAACATGAAACCCGCTTTATATATATATATGAAATAGGAAAAGTGCTGTGTACCAAAAGGTACATATAAATATGAATAATTGATATATACATATATATATATATATATATATATATATATATATATATATATATATATATATATATATATATATATAGAAGACATCACAGTTTGTGGGATGGTTCAATGCTATGGAACTAATGCTGTCAGGAAACAAAAGGAATGTGAACTTATTTTCAAACTAGACACTTTCTGGAATTTGGAATTTGAAATGAACATTCTATTCTGAGGTCATCATCATCATCATCAACATTCCAACATTCTGGAATTTTGTTTTAAAGACTACTTGTTTGTTTGTTTTATCAATTTCTTAAAGTCCTTCAGCTGGATAGAATGCGAATTTAATTCCAAGAGGCTCCTGTTGTGATCCGGGGTTGTAAAGAGACACACGCACGCACACACACATACGCACGGACGGACGCACGCACACACACATACGCACGGACGGACGCACGCACACACACACACGCCTTCGTTAGGTATCAGTCAGCTTGTATTTATTCTTGCTGCTTCTGATTCACACGCTGAACTAACCTTTACTTCCCATTCAGGCTTACCTCTGACTCTCTCCCTGGCGCGCTGGCTGTGTATTCTACAAACTCTGGACTGGATATTAGCCAGTGGAACGGAGCTACCACACCACCGCGCCAAAGTGCAGCAGAAATATCAATGAAGCAGGAGAGGGTTTTAACAAACTGGACTGTAAACACGGCATTCACGATACAACCCAGATCGCCCTTTAGACTAAAGTAACGTTTAAAAGATATTCATGAGAGTTTTCTGTAATATTCACCCAGGACTGGAAGATAAGCACTTTGGATCGGTCAACACTGTGTTTGAAATGTGTGTGTACGCCTTTAAATTACTGGCTTGAATTCATGCACGTGTATTGATTGGCGGTTGACCTTTACGGAGAGGAAGCGAGAATGAGCGAGAAACGTGAGTGAGACTGAACAGCTGTTAGAGGTGCGCCACTGAGCAGGAAGGTGGATAGGAAGGCAACACACCGCAGCAATTCAGAAATAGAAATCGTGTCTTTAATTTTCATATTTCAGGCAATATATAAATACATTAACATCTTAACATGTGTGTTTTATGATAAGAACAATCGGTTATTGTTGCCAGAAACATTCCTTGATAAATCCGGTCGAGATCTGTGTTCCCCTTAATGATTCTAGAACCCAAACAGAACCATTTGATTCAAATTCGACGCGTCATATTTGGAATGCAGAAGGATCAAACGAGGAAACCCCCGATGATTCTATTTAGAATTTGATATTCAAGTGCAGCAAGAACTTCCAGATGCGCGCACTCGAGTCCACGGAGCAGCAGGATCGGGTGCGCGCATCGCTTGTCGAGTTCAAGACAGTACAGAGCACAATGTCGACAAAAAAAAGTACTTTTTTTTGGATCCCTGAAGCTCACACACATTAACAGTTAAACAGTTCTACACAAACACCACACCGTTTAAGTCAAATCAAAGTTGTCAAAGTTACAAGTTTAAGCCACATAACCCTACAGCAGAACGTGGCTGGTCCAAATCAATTAAGTCTTGCGGTTATTTTAATTCCTAGATCGGCCATAAAATGACCCACATCTGTCGATACAGAACTGGTCGTGAGAACCGGTCCCAATTCTGTTATATCTGACAGAATGTGCATGCATTCCGCACGAAGGCAGGACTCCAGCTGTCTGGTACAACAGGGCTAATAAGAAGTCGCATTATGTTTCCCTCATATTAGATTATTATTATTACACGTATCTGGTGATTACAGTATCTTTGGCAGCCTCCGCCCTTCCTGAGCCTTTTTCAGAAACGAGGAGCCGGATTTCAGCCTCCGGATCCCGGACAGGTGTTTATTAATCAGCAGCTGGAGTTTACCTTTCCCGACAGGCTTGCTAGTGTTCTTGGAGCCGCTGGAAGCAGCAGTAACGCGAGTCCGGTTCTCCGCTACAGCGCTGCCGGCTCTGCAGAGCCAGGACTCGCGGGCGCCGAGAGCGGTCGCATCGCAAGATAAAGAGCGGCCAGTCTTGTTGCTCGCCGTGGTTCCCGGCTCGGTCAGATTACAGAGTTCGGCCAGCGGAGACGGCCGGCTTCTGTGAAAGGGGGAACCGGCGTCAGGAGCTGCCGTGGAGCCGGAGAGGAGGCAGGGGTGGACGGTGTGCGCAGCGCTGCTGCTCCGTTTCCCCAGGAAGAGTGCCTGCCTTCGGATCTCCTGGTCGAAAAACAGCGACTCCTTGCTCCAGATGCAGGGGCTCTCGCTCAGGGTGAGGAAGCCGTACGGGGTGGTGATTTTAGCGAGGTGGGGCAGCGACATGGCGGCTTGAGTCACCGGGTCCGAAAGATCGAAGACTCGGTGATCAGCGGCGTGCTCGGGAAAGTCCTCCCCGGTCCGATGCTCCAGATCCCCGAGGTCAGTCTGGTGCAGCGGGACCGAAGCCAGGGTGTTGCGCCGCGGACTCGGGCTCCTGGAGCGGTCCGGTCCGTGCAGGTCGTATCCCGCGGAGGAGGAGGAGGAGGAGGAGGAGAGTTTGCGGAGTGTTTTGGGACCCGGTACCCCGAGAGATGGTATTATAAACTGGGGGATGCGGTCCGGGGTCACCACCATGTCCTGCAGAGCCCGGGACCTCCGTGTGTCCGAGCCGGGCTGGTCTGAGCGCTGGTCTGGGCGGCTCAAGCGAGGGGAGAGGTCCTTTCTGAAAGACAAAGCGGGCATTTTCAACGTGCGGGCTGGTGAAGAATGCTAACGTATTTAAAAAGAAATTAAACTTCTGATAAGACTCAAAAGGCTGCGCTGTATCCTAGATTAGAACAAATCTTTCAAATGTGTTACTAAAATGAAAATAACATGTGTAACCAATAACTAATTCAACATGTAGGTTAAGGTATCTATATATTTAAAAATGGTCAACTAGCCATCATATCCGTATGCAAAATGCACTAAAACTAAAGAAGAAAAAGGTACAATTTATCAAATAAGCCGCTTATCGCCGAACCTGTTGCTTGCAAGCCAACAGAGCGCTTCACGGTTTTTATATAGCGCCCAAGTGACGTCACATAGCCAAACTCTGCCCGTGACCCGTTCATCTGCTTTCCCATTAATCACTGAAGTCTGCACCGGCAAACACGGCGGTGTCCCCCAGGTCTTAGCGCCCTGCACATCCTGTTTCTGTCCATGGTCCTGAATATCTACCGGCTCCGATCGCGTAATTCTGTAAAACTGAGTCTGAAGTCTTTCGATACCAATTTACAAGTCTGACAATCTCTTTGCATCTTGTATTTGACGAAGGCGATATTAGCTATTACCAGTGGTGTACCACAGGGATCAGTATTAGGTCCTCTGCTACTCCTAATCTACATTAATGATTTAATAATGATTTACAAAAATAGGAGGAGTGGCAAACACTGATGCAGCAGCAAAGATTATTCAAAATGATCGAGACAGCATTCAGAACTGGGCAGACACAAGGCAAATGAAATTTAATAGAGAAAAGTGTAAAGTATTGCATGCAGGCAATAAAAATGTGCATTATAAATATCATATGGGAGATACTGAAATTGAAGAAGGAATCTATGAAATACCTAGGAGTTTATGTTGACTCAGAAATGTCTTCATCTAGACAATGTGGGGAAGCTAGAAAAAAAGGCCAACAAGATGCTCGGATATATAGTGAAAAAATTAAATCAAGGGAAGTCGTGTTCAAACTTTACAATGCATTACTAAGACCTCACCTAGAATATTGTGTTCAGTTCTGGTCACCTCGTTACAAAAAGGATATTGCTGCTCTAGAAAGAGTGCAAAGAAGAGCGACCAGATTTATCCCAGGTTTAAAAGGCATGTCGTATGCAGACAGGCTAAAAGAATTGAATCTGTTCAGTCTTGAACAAAGAAGACTACACGGCGATCTGATTCAAGCATTCAGAATTCTATAACTAATAGGAGTCATATTTGCACCTCTGGGTTGTAGATCGGGGGGGAGTTTCTGGTTTCCACGGCAACAGAGACGCGGGGAGCGGCTCCAAAGAGAAGCGATACCGAATACAGGGGGCATGCAGCCTGGGAACAGCCGCATGGAGGCGCTGTTGCGTTCCACATATTAAACACCATAGATATCAATACTGATAGATTTATTATTTATAATAATAATGCTACTGCTACTACTAATACCCTTATAAAACTTCACCACGTTATTAATAATAACACGCTGTGTTTGCATGTTTTATAAATGTGGTTTACCACACCTCGCCACACTTTACCATGCTTTTACTACAGAAAACCTTTAAGGGTACGAATACCATTGCTCCCATGTATTTATAGGTCACATTACAGCTAGACCATTGGAGTGAAACTGACCTACAGTACACTTAATACAGTAATAATTTCTTATTTAAATGGAACAGGAGCAAGCACGCAGGGAAACTATTAGACCACGCATAAAGAAACATTTAGATTTAGTACGTAAACGTGATATTATTCTGATATATAGCTCCGATGTTTGTTTTCAAACACTTTCCCCTGACAACTAAACATATATATATCTCAAATCCAATAGGAATTATCTGTTGTGTGTTTAACATTTTGGTTTTTACATACAAATAAAAAAAATAATAAATAATACTTTTTAAAAAACGTCCTTGTTTCTGTTCCGGTGATTTGAAGTTTGTGCTCGAGCTGCTCTCCCATTCTCTGGCTGGCCGCTGCCATCTAGCGGCTATCCGTGTAACTGCAGACGGAGGGAAGTTGCTGGTTTATCAAACAGCGAGTTATGAAAGAGGAGACGGGTTTCTATAGAGGGGTAGCAAGATACTTAGTGAGCGAGGAGTCTGAATGGTGGTACTGCTTGCTAGAACAGGGGGGCATTCTACTTGTGAGACGTCTCGCTCATTCAAATCTTTAGTACATTTCTAAGAGGAGACGAATATCTATTCAGCATTGTAAAGCACAGAGAGGTGTGGTAAAGCACAGGGATAGCATTGTAAAGCACAGAGAGGTGTGGTAAAGCATAGGGAAGCATTGTAAAGCACAGAGAGGTGTGGTAAAGCATAGGGAAGCATTGTAAAGCACAGAGAGGTCTGGTAAAGCATAGGGAAGCATTGTAAAGCACAGAGAGGTGTGGTAAAGCATAGGGAAGCATTGTAAAGCATAGAGAGGTCTGGTAAAGCATAGGGAAGCATTGTAAAGCACAGAGAGGTCTGGTAAAGCATAGGGAAGCATTGTAAAGCACAGAGAGGTCTGGTAAAGCATAGGGAAGCATTGTAAAGCACAGAGAGGTATGGTAAAGCATAGGCAAGCATTGTAAAGCACAGAGAGGTCTGGTAAAGCATAGGGAAGCATTGTAAAGCACAGAGAGGTCTGGTAAAGCATAGGGAAGCATTGTAAAGCACAGAGAGGTCTGGTGAAGCATAGGGAAGCATTGTAAAGCACAGAGAGGTGTGGTAAAGCATAGGGAAGCATTGTAAAGCATAGAGAGGTAAATAAATATAGAAAATCAGGACAGAGAAGCATCAATATTTAGACTAGAGTCACATGATAACTTATTCCAGGTCTTACAGGAATGCTTTCTGTGAATGACCCTTTTTGGTCTTTATAAAATAGCTGATCAATCATATATATATACAAAAATAAACATTAGATACATATATATATATATATATATATATATATATATATATATATATATATATATATATATATATATATAAGCAGTATATGTATCTAATGTTTATATATAAGCTGTAATAACCATTATTATTTTTGCAGATGGCTATTTGTTGTTTCTGTTACAGATTTCAATGAAATATATTTCTGAAAAAAGAAAGCGATCAATATTAATTCAGACAGACAGAGATTTGTATCAAAACGGCCGACTTCTTTATTAACTTTGGTGTAGAATCAACACTCGTAACACTATAAGAACAACAATAATAATAATAATAATAATAATAATAATAATAATAATAATAATAATTAAAACAACATCAGGAACAATAACAAAAACAACTTGATTCAACATAAAACGCATAAAAAGACATTTCAAAATTGGAATGGTGATCTACAAAGATAAAAGAAACTCGTGTCCAATGCTTTTTAAAAAACATTTCATTATTATTATTATCATCATTATTATTACCACCCTTATAAACGCTTCCCATAGTAAAAGCACAGGGAATTAATAAGTACAGTGCAATCATGGGCAAGCACAGGAAACACTGCAAAGCAGATAAAACACATAGCAAACCATAAACTATGTTAAATGCAGGAATAACCACCGGGAGAGCATGGGGGGCACTGCAAAGGGACCCTGCTAAACTTTTACAGAAGGTATTTAATGGAGTTTCATTTTCAAATAGTGGTGCTTTCGAGGCTGTAAACTGTTAAACACTGTGTTCTTTTTAACTGCATGACAGAGTCTGCATTCGTGAAACTGACAGGAAACGGACTCTCTCAATGGTTACGGCTGCAAATACTTCCACAGACCTCACCGCTGCTGCAGCCTTCAATATGGCTCTCACATGTAAATACATCTATTTTACATTTAAAACATCTGGCACTACACTGGGCTAAAGAAAGTATGCAGTTTGCATGCCTTATTTTCAGAAACTCTGTTCGCACTTCCTGGGTCGCCGCAGCAGTGTCTTCTGGGGCACTGGCTGAATGCATGTCAGTCTAAACGGGAAGCAGCAGCTGGTTGGTCAACGCCAGGGAAGGGGCGGGGACAATATCGCTCCCCAGGTGAGGAGGAAAGGCAGGACCGTTGAAACAAGGTGTGGAAGCAGACTTGGTTCCCCTCTTTCGACGCTGCACCTGCAGAGCGCATGGAGTCGCTCCAGGGTGAGAGCCAGAGAGTCTTTCTGGCACGGCCGTTAGTTTGTACCCTTAGTCATTTTTGGTTTGCAACTAATCCGTTTTGGTTACAAATGGTTACATATATGAGGCTGTGTGGTCCAGTGGTTAAAGAAAAGGGCTTGTAACCAGGATGTCCCCGGTTCAAATCCCACCTCAGCTACTGACTCACTGTGTGACCCTGAGCAAGTCACTTAACCTCCTTGTGCTCCGTCTTTCGGGTGAGACGTAGTTGTAAGTGACTCTGCAGCTGATGCATAGTTCACACACCCTAGCCTCTGTCTTTTTTGGATAAAGACGTCTGCTAAATAAACAAATAATAATAATAATAATACTAGTTATGCCTCAACTGCTTTAAACACTGACTCTTCTTAAGATATACAGCAGCACCGCTGTACACACACACTGATAACGTCTGTGATGTCAGTCAACACTGCAGTCTCTTCAACACTGAACAAACTTACTAGACGAATCGTCCTCCTTTACCTCTCCCCTAGGACTCTTGTGAAATGGACCGTTCCATTGTTGAGCAGCCTACAGTAATGCTGCTGGCTGTGACATCACCAGGACAGGAATACCGGCTTCTCTTACACCTAGCTGCAGCTTTAACAGAAAGCGAAGGCTGGCCGTGCCTGCTCCGTGAATTCCTCATTGTGGAAAGCCGTTGTGACTCTCTCTCTCTCTCTCTCTCTCTCTCTCTCTCTCTCTCTCTCTCTCTCTCTCTCTCGGAAGCTTCCCTGCAGCGCTGGAAGATCCAAGCCGATCGGTATTTGAATCTCGAGAGAATGGTGCCGTTCCAAACTTCCACTCCCGGCTTCCAACCCTGTTCTGATTCGTTTAAACTGAACCAATGAAAACGTCCGGCCAGCCCCTGCAGGGCTTCAGCATCTCAGTGTCCGTTAACCCTGCAGACAGCCTTCCACAAAACTAGAGGCAGCACTCTGAATCAGATCCATGAGCACTGCGTTGACAAACCTCTTGAGGATCATCTCGCAATACAACAAAACGTTGTGGGGTGCTTAGGAGAAAGAGTTTTCAAGGTGAAAGAATTTTTGTTTGCAGTATGAGGAATTTCAAAAAGGCACAGACGACCCAGCAGGAGTTGAACAGGAGTTGAGCTCCGACAGAGAGGAGGGTAGGACTGTCAATCAAGCAGCACTGGGAGCGACAGCACCCACTGCTCTGGCACCTGGGTTCAAGGCAAGTTTTACAAGCTTTGGTTCTCCAATGAAAGACAGACAGACACACAGAAAGATAGAAGGAACACGAATATTCTAAACCTCTCCAAGGCAGTCCAAAATCAATTCTGGTTGTTCGATGGCTGGGACCACAGTTCAAAATCTAGGCAAACCAACCCCAAGCCCTCCACCCTCGCAGCTGCACACAGCAGGAGCGGAGCGGGGCACGCATGTTCAGATACGAGAAGGAACACGGCCCCCATGGGATATTTGTGGGGTTTAGAGTAAGATGATCATTTAATGAGTGGCTATTTATAAGACCAAAATCTGAGCCGAGACAGGGAGTGTGGTATTCACACCAGCTATTTGGTGAAATGCATTGCTGTGCTTTTGGCCTCATCTCGTGATCCAAAACGACACAGACCTCTATTAGGATCACGTAGAGAACGGACCCGATGAATGGTGACACTGCTAACCCACAGAGAGAATCAGGGGCGGTGCTTTTTAAAAAGCAGGGTCAGAGAGAACGTCCTGTAAAAAAAAGTTTCCAACAAGAATTTGGTTTGTTTAAAAAAATAATTTAAAAGAAAAGCAAGGCTCGTCTTTTTTTTTTGGTCCAGCGGGTGGTTTTTGGCTGAAGGGTTAAAGTTTCGGGGTTTGGATTGAGTTTATTTTTGGTACAAAGCCGAGGACAGTTCTGCTGAGCAGTGGCAGTGATGGGCTCAGCTCTCAAGAGCCACTGAAGGTCTGGTAGAGTTTAGTGAAGAGATTCAGTACCAGCAAGTTAAGAGATACTGAGTGTGTTCGTATTGTGTTAGGAGTATGACAGCGTGTGCGTGTGTGTGTGTGTCAGCGCATGACTGTGCGTGTGTGTGTGTTTCAGCGCACGCCTGTGTGTGTTTGTCTCTCAGTGTGTGTGTGTGTGTGTGTCTCTCAGTGTGTGACTGTGTGTGTCTGTCTCTCAGTGTGTGAGTGTGTGTGTGTGTGTGTGTGTGTGTCCGCGCTTCTGTCTCTCAGTGTGTGAGTGTGTGTGTCTCTCAGTGTGTGTGCGTGCGTCTGTCTCTCAGTGTGTGTGTGTGTGTGTGTGTGTGTGTGCGCGCGTCTGTCTCTCAGTGTGTGTGTGTGTGTGTGTGTGTGTCTGTCTCTCAGTGTGTGTGTGTGTGTGTGTGTGTGTGTGTGTGTGTACGCGTCTGTCTCTCAGTGTGTGTGTGTGGAATTCTAACAGTAAGTTGAGTCTGCGTGTTTCGATTTGGGTCCAGGCCTGGTCAGTTGGGTCTCTGATTGCGGTCCAGTTCAGTGTGCTGGTGCTGGTTCTTGTGTTCCGGGTTGGTTCTGTTCAGTTGGGCCCCGGGTCGGAGATGGGCATGGTGTGCAGAACCTCGTCCAGGAGCTGCAGGGCGCGGTGCAGGTGCACTTCGATCCAGCAGGGGGTGTGCTTGATGCTCTGCCGGGGGTAGTCGGGACCCCAGCCCTTCACAAAGCTGAGCCGCAGGATACACAGCCTGCGCAAGTCATCCACGCCAATACCAGCCGCAGCAGAGAGACCTGGGGAGGAGAGGAGAGGGGGAGAGGAGAGCAAGAGGAGAGGAGGAGAGAGGAGACAGGAGGGAGAGGAGAGGAGAAGAGAGGAGAGGATGAGAGAGGAGACAGGAGTGAGAGAAGAGGTGAGGAGGGAGAGGAGAGAGGGGGAGAGGAGAGAGGAGGAGAGAGGAGACGGGGAGAGGAGAGGAGAAGAGAGGAGAGGATAAGAGAGGAGACAGGAGTGAGAGAAGAGGTGAGGAGGAGAGAGAGAGAGGAGAGGAGAGAGGAGAGAGGGAGAGAGAGGAGAGGAGGGAGAGGAGACAGGGGGGAGAGGAGCAGAGAGGAGAGGATGAGAGAGGAGACAGGGGGGAGAGGAGAGGAGAGGAGGGAGAGAGGAGACAGGGGGAGAGGAGAGGAGAAGAGAGGAGAGGATGAGAGAGGAGACAGGAGGAGAGAGAGAGAGAGAGAGGAGAGAGAGAGAGAGAGAGAGGAGAGAGGAGAGAGGGGGAGAGGAGAGAGGGGGGAGAAGGGAGGATGAGAGAGGAGACAGGGGGAGAGGAGAGGAGAAGAGAAGAGAGAGGGGGAGAGGAGAGAAGAAAGCAAGAGGAGAGAGGGAGAGAGGAGAGAGGGGAGAGGAGAGAGGGGGGAGATGAGAGATGAGAGAGAAGAGAGGGGAGAGGAGAGGAGAGAGAGAGAGGGGAGAGGAGAGAGGGGGAGAGGAGAGGATGAGAGAGGAGACAGGGGGAGAGGAGAGGAGAAGAGAAGAGAGAGGGGGAGAGGAGAGAAGAAAGCAAGAGGAGAGGAGGAGAGAGGAGAGAGGGGGAGAGGAGAGGAGAGAGAGGGAGAGGAGAGGGGGAGAGGAGAGAAGAGAGCGAGTGAGGAGAGAGGGGGGAAAGGGAGAGAGGAGAGGATGAGAGAGGAGACAGGAGTGAGAGAAGAGGTGAGGAGGGAGAGAGGAGAGGATGAGAGAGGAGACAGGAGTGAGAGAAGAGGTGAGGAGGGAGAGGAGAGAGGGGGAGAGGAGAGACGAGCCTCCCCTTTGCCCCGTTCCTCCTCCCCCTGCTCCAGCCAGCTTCTGACCCCACACCCCTCACTTCCACTCCAGAAACATTTCACTAACTCCGAGGTGGCGTGAACGGCAATCATTGCTACCAACTCTAAAGTTCAGAGCGACACTGAGATCTCCGTTTATCGTGTTTAAAACCCTAGAGCTGCCTGCGGAATGAAACTCCACACCCTGCCCGTCCTGCAGCTCCTTCCTGAGGATGGCAGCGGGGCTGCGTCTGTGGGTCGATTTTCAAAGGGGATATTTGGCGCCACTCTAACTACGAACTAGCCATAGCGGCTAAAACAGCTCCTTTCAAAGGGGGGGGGGTACTCACTGACGGCGGGGGCGATGCCCCCCACGCTGCCCGGTCCCGGGATGTTTCCTGCCACAGCGGCGGCCTGCGCTGCTGCTGCTGCCTGAGCCGTCGCTGCCTGCTGCTGCATCTGCCTGTGACACTGGCGCAGGTCAAACACCTGGGGGCAGCAGAGAGAGGGCCATGAACTGTATCTGAAACTTTTACTGGGGAAAAAAGGCCATGCGAGCTGCATTTACCTCGTTTACAGCAAATGGCAAGCACATAAAAACACAGAATACACATTTCAAACTCGACACATCAAACACACACACACACACACAAACACACACACACACACACAGGGGGCTTCTTCAGATTATGAAACAACACATTTTTTAATTTAAAAAGTCTCTGATCTCTGAACAGCAACGCGTTCTAATCTGCAACGACAACAAAACTGAAGATTTCCTTCCAGTTTAACTTTTTTCCATCGGCATTTGAAAATATTTGGTTCCGCAAACATTTCGTGAGCTGAAATCACAGGTAAACTCCTGGAACAGATGACTCAAATAAACAGGCAGTTTGTTAAAACACCCCTTTAAAAAGAATCCGATTCCAGTGAAAGATCCTTCTATTGTCAAGTACAGCCTGGATTACAAGGTACGGTGATGATCTGAAGGATACTCTGAAGAACAAACCTACAAATCCTGGATCAATCTTCTTCAGCAACTCCTTATGAGCAGTCATGTAAATCACAGCATTATAATCGCTAATTAAAACCTTGCTGTAAAAACTTAAGCAATGATGCTCGCTATACAACAATCACAGATTTACTACATATTGATTTTACGTGTTTTTCAGATTTAAGAGTTGTATCAATATTGACACTTAAGTATTTAAAAGTATCAACTCTCTTCAAAGGTGTATTATTACAAGGAACAACAATAACAGTGGAATTAATGCTTTGAATTATTTTCTCTGAACCAAATAACATGATATATAGAGATATTCCCCCCCATTTAAAATCAAACCATTTTTATCAAACCAATCTTGTTCAAAAAAGTCATTCTGTAGCGTCTTAGTTAAATCATGGCCATTGTCAGAGCTGTAATAAACCACAGCTATCCGCACACATCTGTACAGAGCTGCAGACAGGAGATATTTCATTAATAAAAACAGATAATAAGAGATCCCAGAATTGAGCCCTGAGGGACACCTAAGGATACAGACCTAAAATCAGATTTCTTTCTGTCAAAGACAACAGCTTGGGAACGTTCTGATAAATACGATTTAAACCACAACAGGGTAGTTTAGTATCCGTAACTCCAAGATTTAGTAATTTTCTGATTAACTAAATCAAAAGGCCTCAGAGAAGTCAATACAGATCGCTTCAGTTATTTTCTTCTTCTCTATATCCCAGCGTATATCACTTGTTAATTTCAGCAATGCTGTCGTTCTCGAATGAGCTTTTCGAAAACCAGATTGATAATCAGTTAGTAAATGACTGGTTGTTAAATAAAAATCAGTCGGTTGGATCCGGACAATTCTTTCAGTGATCTCACTGAGACACAGGCTGCGTGTGACGCTGTGCAGCACCAGTAAGGGCTCTGGTGAAACGCAGCACAGCTGATAAAAACACTGGGACAGAGTCGCCACGCTGTCACTCCACTAGTGACAGCAGTGTGAGTGCGAGTGGTCCCTGGTTCTCTCTCTGTGTCAAGCTGTGTGTCTCCTACCCCCTGCTCTCAGTCAATATAAGAAAGCCTCTGGGTTTCAACGCCAGGCTGTAAACACTCCTGGCAGCGCTGGGAAGGTGTGTGTGGCCCCTGCGAGGGT
>CM060280.1:6622636-6625136 GCA_030684275.1 Acipenser oxyrinchus oxyrinchus | reverse complement strand
TAAAAAAAACAACTTTTCTTTCATATGCCTTCAATTTTGTACACTGCAGTTTTAAATATATATGTATTTTTTATACATATATACATATATATTTTTTCATATATATATATATATATATATAATAGTGGTTGTTAATTTTGATCAAATATGTAGATGTAAATATCATTTTTTTTTTTAGCTTTATGATGTCTTTATTATGTGTGTGTGTGTGTGTATATATATATATATATACACACACTACCGTTCAAAAGTTTGGGGTCACTTAGAAATTTCCTTGTTTTCGAAAGAAAAGCAATTTTTTTGTCCATTAAAATAACATCAAATTGATCAGAAATACAGTGTAGACATTGTTAATGTTGTAAATGACTATTGTAGCTGGAAACGGCTGATTTGTAATGGAATATCTACATAGGCGTATAGAGGCCCATTATCAGCAACCATCAGTCCTGTGTTCCAATGGCACGTTGTGTTTGCTAATCCAAGTTTATCATTTTAAAAGGCTAATTGATCATTAGAAAACCCTTTTGCAATGATGTTAGCACAGCTGAAAACTGTTGTGCTGATTAAAGAAGCAATAAAACTGGCCTTCTTTAGACTAGTTGAGTATCTGGAGCATCAGCAATTGTGGGTTCGATTACAGGCTCAAAATGGCCAGAAACAAAGAACTTTCTTCTGAAACTCGTCAGTCTATTCTTGTTCTGAGAAATGAAGGCTATTCCATGTGAGAAATTGCCAAGAAACTGAAGATCTCGAGAACGCTGTGTACTACTCCCTTCACAGAACAGCGCAAACTGGCTCTAACCAGAATAGAAAGAGGAGTGGGAGGCCCCGTGCACAACTGAGCAAGAGGACAAATACATTAGAGTGTCTAGTTTGAGAAACAGACGCCTCACAGGTCCTCAACTGGCAGCTTCATTAAATAGTACCCGCAAAACACCAGTCTCAACGTCAACAGTGAAGAGGCGACTCGGGATGCTGGCCTTCTAGGCAGAGTTGCAAAGAAAAAGCCATCTCTCAGACTGGCCAATAAAAAGAAAAGATTAAGATGGGCAAAAGAACACAGACACTGGACAGAGGAAGATTGGAAAAAGTGTTATGGACAGACGAATCTAAGTTTGAGGTGTTCGGATCACAAAGAAGAACATTCGTGAGACGCAGACCAAATGAAAAGATGCTGGAGGAGTGCTTGACGCCATCTGTCAAGCATGGTGGAGGCAATGTGATGGTCTGGGGTGCTTTGGTGGTGGTAAAGTGGGAGATTTGTACAGGGTAAAAGGGATCTTGAAGAAGGAAGGCTATCACTCCATTTTGCAACGCCATGCCATACCCTGTGGACGGCGCTTGATTGGAGCCAATTTCCTCCTACAACAGGACAATGACCCAAAGCACAGCTCCAAACTATGCAAGAACTATTTAGGGAAGAAGCAGTCAGCTGGTATTCTGTCTATAATGGAGTGGCCAGCACAGTCACGGATCTCATCCCTATTGAGCTGTTGTGGGAGCAGCTTGACCGTATGGTACGTAAGAAGTGCCCATCAAGCCATTTCCAACTTGTGGGAGGTGCTTCAGGAAGCATGGGGTGAAATCTTTTCAGATTACCTCAACAAACTGACAACTAGAATGCCAAAGGTCTGCAAGGCTGTAATTGCTGCAAATGGAGGATTCTTTGACGAAAGCAAAGTTTGAAGGACACAATTATTATTTCAATTAAAAATCATTATTTCTAACCTTGTCAATGACTATATTTCCTATTCATTTTGCTATATTTCCTATTCAAACTCATTTCATGTATGTTTTCATGGAAAACAAGGAAATTTCTAAGTGACCCCAAACTTTTGAACGGTAGTGTATATAATAAAATAATAATTACATTTCATTTTTTCAATAATTTTTACAAACATGGCAAAATTAAAAAAAATAACATAACAAAACTCATCCTCTTAGTCATACTAATACATAAAGATCAATAGAAAATGAACCGCATGTATTTTGTGTGGGTCGTGTTGTTTGCGACGCTGCTCTCCTTACCCGTGTTGTGAAGACTGAGACCTGCAGGAGGAACGAGAAGCACAGGGTTAGACAGAACCGCCTCGCCCTGCACAGAGACTACAGAGACAGAACAGAACAACGCTGAGAGAGCTCACCTGTGTTCTGAAGACTGAGACCTGCAGGAGGAACGAGAAGCACAGTATTAGACAGACCCGCCTCGCCCTGCACAGACTACAGAGACAGAACAGAACAACGCTGAGAGAGCTCACCTGTGTTCTGAAGACTGAGACCTGCTTAACAAAACCGAAAACACAGCGTTACTTACAGACACACAGCACAGCATCACTGGAACTGTTCACATGTGTTACTCTTACCCAGAGTCCTGTTATCAGGAGGTATAATTACGGCTTCTGTTTTCCAGTCTGTATTAATTTTATTTTGAGCTATTTTTGCGTTTGATGCAAAACTATCTGTTTGAAATGATTGCTTTTTGGTTGCTTTTCCCAAATGC
>CM060280.1:6580136-6617636 GCA_030684275.1 Acipenser oxyrinchus oxyrinchus | reverse complement strand
TGCACAAACCACACTGCACAAACCACACTGCACTTCATACTGCACAAACCACACTACACTTCACACTGCACAAACCACACTACACTTCACACTGCACAAACCACACTGCACATCACACTGCACAAACCACACTGCACAAACCACACTGCACAAACCACACTGCACAAACCACACTGCACAAACCACACTGCACTTCATACTGCACAAACCACACTACACTTCACACTGCACAAACCACACTGCACATCACACTGCACAAACCACACTGCACATCACACTGCACAAACCACACTGCACAAACCACACTACACAAACCACACTGCACAAACCACACTACACTTCACACTGCACAAACCACACTGCACTTCACACTGCACAAACCACACTACACTTCACACTGCACAAACCACACTGCACAAACCACACTGCACTTCATACTGCAAAAACCACACTGCACTTCACACTGCACAAACCACACTGCACTTCACTGCAGTTCACACTGCACACACCACACTGCACTCCCCTCTCCTCGTACCTGCAGCCGCCCGTCGAGGGTCCTCTGGATGGTCACACACTTGCTCGGATGCGCTCCGTTGGTGGTGATGGCTGTGATGAGGGAGTCCAGCTCATCCTTCTTCTCTTTCAGTTTCTTGACGAGGCTCTCGATGGCGCGCTTGGCGAAGGACTCGTTCTCCCCGCCCTGCCGGTGGCACATGAGACTGTGCACGATGCTGAGGCAGGCGTCGCCACTGCTGGGGGGGTTCAGAGACATGGCGCCATGGGGGGCACGGAGAAGGGCAGCATTGCAATGAAACTCATATATAATATATATATATATATATATATGTATAATAGAGGTAGGCAATTCGGGTACCCAGCGGGTTTTAAATTACCCGGTCTCTTTTTACTACCCAGGTTTCCATTTATTAATTTGAGAATTTAAAGGAAATGTAGAAAATAAGACGATACAGTTGTAAACGAGGGTCTTTGGCTGGCTTAATAAAGACATTGTTAAAACCAGCTTTTGCATTCAGCCTGACAGGATAAGAAGGTTTTACAGAAAACAATAACACAGCGAGCAGCAAGTACACCTCAATAATAAGAAATGAAGCGATTATTCTTCTGAAAAACTGAAACAAAACAACATAACAACATCCTGTGACAACTCTGTGATCCATTCATAAGAACCGTGTGGCTTCCAATACAGAATGCTTTATCTACAGTGATCACGCAGATATAGGGTCTTACCAAACAGATCTTTATTTAAAAAGAAATATGCAAATAAATTAAACAAAAATAAAATAACATGGAGCGCATAAAGTAAGTGTGCGCCCCCCCTTTGAATGAAATACTTCCTTGGTAGAGTTTGCGAATTCCGTTGCTTGGTAAAGAGATTCTAGCCAACGCTTTTGCTTGGGTGCCATTGCTGTGTATTCACAAGACAGAATTTAGCATGATGCGCATTTAACATAAATAACTGTATTTAAACAGAGATAGTTTTTTGGACTCTTGACCGGAGGGTTGTGGGTTCAATCCCAGGTGGGGGACACTGCTGCTGTACCCTTGAGCAAGGTACTTTACCTAGATTGCTCCAGTAAAACCCAACTGTATAAATGGGTAATTGTATGTAAAAATAGTGTGATATCTTGTAACAATTGTAAGTCGCCCTGGATAAGGGCGTCTGCTAAGAAATAAATAATAATAATAATAAATATATGTGATATTTTTTTTTTTTTTTTTTTTTAAAGGATCTGGGTACCTGGGTATTTTTCATAGCGGATACCGGTTCTCGATTTTCTACCTGTGCCGACCTCTAATAGACACACACACACTGAAAATGTTTATGATGATAGTTTAAAGAACTGTAAATCGATCAATTCCAGGTGTAACGCTCATGGGCAGTTCCACAGACCCACACAGCTTAAGGAAATGAACACAGAGGGAGGGAGGTGGAGACTCGTGTGCTATTGGGCTCTGTCACATTAGGGAAGCCTTCATCTCTTTAAACACAGATTCACAGCAGCTGTTCAAAGTCACGTCCCCTGTCCCATGACTGAAAGAGGCGGTTTGGACGCCCTCGTGGAAACTCTGCCCTGTTTGCGTCCCTGTCAGGCTGAATTAGACTCTGGAGGGGCAGACAATGGGATGGGGGTGAGGGGGCTGCTCTCTCCAAACAGCTTTTTAATGGAGTATGAATTCATACAAGTCCCTCTGAAATAATGAATTCTTTTTATTCTCTCGCTGGGAATCCTCTCATGTTTTCATTATATACAGCACAGACAATTCAGAAACAGCTAACAGCTCTGTACCCAAGGAGAATCAGGATGCTCATCAATCACTAGAAATACTTTCTAAAGAACGAAAGTCATTTATAAACTGAAAACGCACTATTTTAATAATTAGTGTAAGGCAGCGGGTTGTGTGAGACAGCAGGGAGGGGGTTAAAACCTCCCTGAAGAAAAATGGCACCTCTTTTGTATTGTTTAATTGATTTGTTAATTGTTTTATTATGGATCATTCCCTGCACCTGGTGCTTATTATTAAATTAGAGCCAGGTGCAGGGTATTTAAGAGGAGCAGTTAGTCTGCTCGAGGCTGCTGAGTAGAAGGAGGCAGGAGAGGTGCTCTGTCTCCGAGTAGCCAAAGTGAATAAAAGTAAGTGCTGTATTAAACCTGTGTTGTGTGTAAGGGCGGAAAACAGCTTAGCTGTCCCGTGTTAGACAGGGTGTTCCTGAAAGTTGAGTTAGTGCTCCAAAGAGAGCTAGGTGTTTATTTTGTGTTTGTTTTGTGTGCATTAAAAAATAAGCGCAACAGCGTTTAAAATCGAGTTCTGTGTTTCTGGGTCGTATTTTTAAAGGGGCACGAACCTGTGAGTGGTGCGGTCATTCATTTTTCTTCAGGGAGGTTTTAACCCCCTCCCTGCTGTCTCACACAACCCGCTGCCTTACATTAGCTACAACGTTTCTGCTTCCCGTCCTCAGACAGCCTGTAGAAACCGCCGGGCAGACTGTGACAGATAGAGGCAGGCAGGTAACGAAACAGCTGCTTGGGTTTGTGTGGATCGCTGTTCTCCGCAGTCGAAGAAAAGCAGCTGTTTCTTCACTCGTTTCACTCTGCATGGTAAATCCGCCCGATCGACACCGATGACTCCTGTCGGATTGTCAGCACCTGATTTCTGTGGAGCAGGCGGTTCCAATAATCGAACTGAATAAAGGAAGCAGTGGCAGCTGTGTTGGTCAGAGGTTGCTGTCTCTGAGAGAGTGGAGAGCAGAGTGACCCCACACCCTCCCAGCCCCACAGCCACAGCCAGACAAAACACAGCTCTCTGCTGCCTGCCTCGCTTCGACTCACATCCTGCATCGCTGTGCACCACCAAGTTATTATTATTATTTATTTCTTAGCAGGCGCCTTATCCAGGGAGACTTACAATTGTTACAAGATATCACATTATTTTTTTACATACAATTCCCCATTTATACAGTTGGTTTTACTGGAACAATCTAGGTAAAGTACCTTGCTCAAGGCTACAGCAGCAGTGACCCCCACCTGGGATTGAACCCGACCCTCGGTCAAGAGTCCAGAGCCCCTAACCACTACTCCACACTGCTGCCCAACCTACAACCCTGCTGCAATGGAACACCATTCCATTAAGAATTGCATTTGTTAACATTATTAAACAGTTCAGAAAACCTCCCACATAACTGCATGCCATGAACAGCTCCTATTAGCAAACCTACAGAAACATGTACACTGGGGCTAACCAAGCTCCTAGTAAAACCTGGAATGGGTGAAACCGCTATGCAACAGGAGTCTTACTGCCATGCTATTCCAGGCTCACTTCAGCGCTCGCAATGTGTTTTTATATATTCCAGATCTCCAGTACAGCACTGAGTTCTCTACACTAGACTGTATTGAATTAGCTGGCTCTCAGATCCCCAGTACAGCACTGAGTTCTCTACACTAGACTGTATTGAATTAGCTGGCTCTCAGATCCCCAGTACAGCACTGAGTTCTCTATACTAGACTGTATTGAATTAGCTGGCTCTCAGATCCCCAGTACAGCACTGAGTTCTCTATACTAGACTGTATTGAATTAGCTGGCTCTCAGATCCCCAGTACAGCACTGAGTTCTCTACACTAGACTGTATTGAATTAGCTGCTCTCAGATCCCCAGTACAGCACTGAGTTCTCTACACTAGACTGTATTGAATTAGCTGGCTCTCAGATCCCCAGTACAGCACTGAGTTCTCTATACTAGACTGTATTGAATTAGCTGGCTCTCAGATCCCCAGTACAGCACTGAGTTCTCTACACTAGACTGTATTGAATTAGCTGGCTCTCAGATCCCCAGTACAGCACTGAGTTCTCTACACTAGACTGTATTGAATTAGCTGGCTCTCAGATCTCCAGTACAGCACTGAGGTCTCTACACTAGACTATATTGAATTAGCTGGCTCTCAGATCTCCAGTACAGCACTGAGTTCTCTACACTAGACTGTATTGAATTAGCTGGCTCTCAGATCCCCAGTACAGCACTGAGTTCTCTACACTAGACTGTATTGAATTAGCTGGCTCTCAGATCTCCAGTACAGCACTGAGTTCTCTACACTAGACTGTATTGAATTAGCTGGCTCTCAGATCTCCAGTACAGCACTGAGTTCTCTACACTAGACTGTATTGAATTAGCTGGCTCTCAGATCCCCAGTACAGCACTGAGTTCTCTGCACTAGACTGTATTGAATTAGCTGGCTCTCAGATCTCCAGTACAGCACTGAGTTCTCTACACTAGACTGTATTGAATTAGCTGGCTCTCAGATCTCCAGTACAGCACTGAGTTCTCTACACTAGACTGTATTGAATTAGCTGGCTCTCAGATCTCCAGTACAGCACTGAGTTCTCTACACTAGACTGTATTGAATTAGCTGGCTCTCAGATCTCCAGTACAGCACTGAGTTCTCTACACTAGACTGTATTGAATTAGCTGGCTCTCAGATCTCCAGTACAGCACTGAGTTCTCTACACTAGACTGTATTGAATTAGCTGGCTCTCAGATCTCCAGTACAGCAGTGAGTTCTCTACACTAGACTGTATTGAATTAGCTGGCTCTCAGATCCACAGTACAGCACTGAGTTCTCTACACTAGACTGTATTGAATTAGCTGGCTCTCAGATCTCCAGTACAGCACTGAGTTCTCTACACTAGACTGTATTGAATTAGCTGGCTCTCAGATCTCCAGTACAGCACTGAGTTCTCTACACTAGACTGTATTGAATTAGCTGGCTCTCAGATCCCCAGTACAGCACTGAGTTCTCTACACTAGACTGTATTGAATTAGCTGGCTCTCAGATCTCCAGTACAGCACTGAGTTCTCTACACTAGACTGTATTGAATTAGCTGGCTCTCAGATCTCCAGTACAGCACTGAGTTCTCTACACTAGACTGTATTGAATTAGCTGGCTCTCAGATCTCCAGTACAGCACTGAGTTCTCTACACTAGACTGTATTGAATTAGCTGGCTCTCAGATCCCCAGTACAGCACTGAGTTCTCTACACTAGACTGTATTGAATTAGCTGGCTCTCAGATCTCCAGTACAGCACTGAGTTCTCTACACTAGACTGTATTGAATTAGCTGGCTCTCAGATCTCCAGTACAGCACTGAGTTCTCTACACTAGACTGTATTGAATTAGCTGGCTCTCAGATCCCCAGTACAGCACTGAGTTCTCTACACTAGACTGTATTGAATTAGCTGGCTCTCAGATCCCCAGTACAGCACTGAGTTCTCTACACTAGACTGTATTGAATTAGCTGGCTCTCAGATCCCCAGTACAGCACTGAGTTCTCTACACTAGACTGTATTGAATTAGCTGGCTCTCAGATCCCCAGTACAGCACTGAGTTCTCTACACTAGACTGTATTGAATTAGCTGGCTCTCAGATCCCCAGTACAGCACTGAGTTCTCTACACTAGACTGTATTGAATTAGCTGGCTCTCAGATCCCCAGTACAGCACTGAGTTCTCTACACTAGACTGTATTGAATTAGCTGGCTCTCAGATCCCCAGTACAGCACTGAGTTCTCTACACTAGACTGTATTGAATTAGCTGGCTCTCAGATCCCCAGTACAGCACTGAGTTCTCTACACTAGACTGTATTGAATTAGCTGGCTCTCAGATCCCCAGTACAGCACTGAGTTCTCTATACTAGACTGTATTGAATTAGCTGGCAGTACAGTGCTCTATATTAGAAGTTACACAACAAATATATCCTTTTAACAGTTAAGCAATGATACCTGGCACAGCGGGCATTACTGGAGATTGAGGACCATGTTACTGCTGTGTAATGTATGGGAATACTCTGACTGCATGGGTATTATTGCCATTAGAATGGAAAATTCTACTCACAACAGCCAGAAAATATTGCTCTTAGCGACTGACGTTTTTAAACCATTAGGTTTGTGGTATTGACTAATAAGAAAGAAATGGTCATGTTGGCACATTTGATAACTTTTGCAATACACAGCTTCACATTCTATATAGTGTGTGTGCTGGAAGTTACACTCTCAAAACTGAACCAAATGAAACGCATGCAGACTGCTTGCCACCAGTGTTTGCATGTCCAGGGGCCGCTGTTGATTTGACAGTGTCGGTGCTGTGCTTCTAAGATGAACTTGTGTGAGTGTGTTTCATGAGGCAGCACCGAGGCGTGCAGCTGCCGCACACAATACAACCCCACTGTATACAAGAAACTCCATTTCAATGAAGCGATTCAATAAGCAAGCGCAATGCAATGCACGCTGCTGAAACGAACCGTGCATCCGTATTGATCTGCATTATTTAATAATAATAATAATAATAATAATAATAATAATAATAATAATAATAATAATAATAATGTTATTGTAACACAGGCTCTAATGCTTGGTTTTAATGTGCACTTCCTACAGTATCCAGTCTTTATAGCATGCTGAACAAAACAGCCATTTCCTAACAGTACTGACGAAGACTCAAGCAATGCAAGCACTCAGGCGAGCTGTGAAAAGACGAACCGCGTTACAAATACAACAAGACTCACAGAACCACGGTACCGAAGAACCCAAAACCACTTTACTTACACTCTCGAGCAGGGGTCCGGGCTTCCTTCTCCTCCCTCTCTTTTTTTTTCTCCTCTACCAATCTGTATATCTGTGTATCAGTCTCTCTGTCTCACTCTACCCATCCTGGCTCTCGCTGCTCTCTCTCTAACTTGTTTTTTTTTCTCGCTACAAAGCAAAGGAGACATCGTGAGCGTGGAGCGTCGCTCAGCCCCGACTCGGCCAATGGCGACGCCGCTCTCATTCGGACCGTGGCCACTCGGCCAATCAGACAGGAGCTTTCACACCCAGCCACATGAAAGTCTGTCTGGGCCAAGTCTGAGTGACGAGGTCTGCGGTTAGACGGGTTTGTTTTTAAGGTGGCGCCGAGGAGATCAACCCCCGGTCTCTTTAAGTGTGGAGTAATCTCGAGTGGGGATAGAGTGGCAGGCGCCCCGAGTGGCACTTAGGGAAGAGTTTTTTTTTTATTTTTTAATTCTGCAGTAGTGAATTAAGATGAGTTTTGACGTCCGTGAAATACAACCAAAAATAGTGCAATATGTCCCCCGTATTGTTGACATGCCATTACTTTATTCTGTGTGTTTCTGTGACGTGTTTCCTCTTCGTACCGGGAGAGAGAGAGAGAGAGGGACAGAGAGAGAGAGAGAGAGAGAGAGGGGGAAAGAGAGAGAGAGAGGAGAGAGGGAGAGAGAGAGAGAGGGGAGAGGGAGAGAGAGAGAGAGAGAGAGGGAGAGAGAGAGGGGGAGAGAGAGACGAGGGAGGGAGAGAGGGGGAGAGGGAGGGAGAGAGAATTCAAAAACAAGCAGGAATCTCATCAATCACTAGAAATACTTCATGAAGAAGAAAAGCCATTGATACACTCACTATTTTAATAATTAGCTACAAGGTTTCTGCTAGTTTTTCATTGAAACATAATTTTAAAGAAAAGGGTAATCTACTAGCCTTAGCAGGAATGGGAATAAGACTCCTGTTGCATAGCAGCTTCACCCATTCCAGGTTTTACTAAACGCTTCATTAGCCACAGTGTACAGATAACAAGCTCCAAGGGGTCTGATTGAACTCATAGTAAAACCAGGTATGGATCACACTGCTATGCAGTGGGAGTCTGATTGCCATCCCTGCTCAGTATTGGGTATAGGGACCCATTCCTATGATAACTGAATGGGAAGCAGCAACAGTGATAGGATTTGTGTATCGCAGTCAATGTAATACACAGTTTCAGCTCTTCTACAGCAGGTTCTACAGAAACCGATAAAGTGTGTTAATATCGGATTTTCATCTGTTTTTAATTCAGCTTTGAATGACTAAGAGTTCAGTGGCTTCAACAGTACAGCTCATTTTAACGTGACTTTTCTCTCTGATACAAACGACACAGTAAAGTTTAAAACGAACCCAAACCGATTTATTCTAGAAAGTTCAGGACGTTTCCTGATGTCCTACTCCACTTGGAATGCCGAAACATCCCAAACTGTAATAACTCAGTTTTACGTCCATTGTTAACTTCTCTATTAATTGTATATATACATCAGGAGCTAGAATGTCATACAGAGCTAGATCACAGCTGGGTTTTAATATTAGAGCATTTCACAGCACTGCAGGGGAACCCCTGGATTGAACAAACCCCTTATTTTTGGGGTGATCCCGGAGATCCAGGGACAGGTGGCTGAAGCAGTCCAGGGTAAACTCCAGCAATGCTGTAAAAGGCTCTATTGAAACCCAGCTGTGTCTTATCAGGGTACAGGTTGATCAAATGGACCCCTTGGCCTGGCCAGTGTGACGGGCAGTGTTGTGCTGCGCTGCCGTCGGATTCTGTCCTCCGAGGTCAAAGGCTCGAACACCACGACTGCAGGCACGCCCGGCTCTTTTCGCGATGGTTAAGACGCTTGCTTGGGGTGCGGGTTCGCATCCAGCCTCAGTCCTGTTACACCAGGACACTGGGATGAAGGTTTGAAAATCAGCCAATCAGAGGGATCACAGTGTAATGGATCAGTGGTTAATCACAGTGTAATGGATCACAGTGTAGTGGATCAGTGTAATGGATCAGTGTAATGGATCACAGTGTAGTGGATCAGTGTGATGGATCAGTGTAATGGATCACAGTATAATGAATCACAGAGTAATGAATCACAGTGTAATGGATCACAGTATAATGGATCACAGTGTAATGAATCACAGTGTAATGGATCACAGTGTAATGGATCACAGTATAATGGATCACAGTGTAATGAATCACAGTGTAATGGATCACAGTGTAATGGATCACAGTATAATGGATCACAGTGTAATGAATCACAGTGTAATGGATCACAGTGTAATGGATCACATTGTAATGGATCAGTGCAATGGATCACAGTGTAATAGATCAGTGTCGTGGATCACAGTGTAGTGGATCAGTGTGATGGATCAGTGTAATGGATCAGTATAATGAATCACAGAGTAATGAATCACAGTGTAATGGATCACAGTGTAATGGATCACAGTGTAATGGATCACAGTATAATGGATCACAGTGTAATGAATCACAGTGTAATGGATCACAGTGTAATGGATCACATTGTAATGGATCAGTGCAATGGATCACAGTGTAATAGATCAGTGTAGTGGATCACAGTGTAATGGATCACAGCGTGACGGATGAGTGTAATGGATCAGTGTAATGAATCATAGTGTAATGGATCACAGTGTAATGGTTCAGTGTAGTGGATCGCAGTGAAATGGATTTTGTAAATCATTTTTAAAAGTCTAGCATATTAATGTTTGTCATTCAAAATTATTTTTAGACTTTAACTTTCATCTGATTAGTGAACAAAACGATTTCTCACACTGTACACACGAGATTACCATCTTCAAACAACTTCAGTCTTCTGTGCGACACGAGTATTACACTAAAACAAACAGAATGAATCCAGCGACACACGTTTGGACTGGAAGTCTTTTGAAATGTCTTGTAGCTGAAAGCGTCTTCAGTGAAAACGGTAGGCACTGGTATTCGTCCCTTTCGTGTTTCTAAATGCAGCTCTGTTGAGTGTTTAACAGCTATGGATGACGAAGATTAAGAGACGGTTTTATCACAGCGCTCGCTTAAAAAAAAAAAGGATGAAGGAACAAATGGGATTGTGACAACAGGAATACATATCAAAAAATGAAAACAATATTAAATCACACAAAACACCCTAAACAAGGAAATGAATGATCTTTATTGTTAATACATAATATACAATACAATTCATATTATTATTATTATTATTATTATTATTATTTTATTGCAGCTGTTCATTCACTAAGTAGCCAGAAACCCAGTTAAATACAATATCGCTTCTTTAATATCATTAAACAGGGTCACTGTGTACAGGGTTAGGATGTCACAATTCAGAAGAATTGTTTTAAAAACACAGCGTGACCTAATGACCTCTGACCTCTCCTAGGCTTTGCTCACATTCTTAATGCGATGTCTCACATAAGTGGGTCAAAATCAGCATAGTGTTTAACACATCCACTACAGATGTCTAGGACTAAATCCATGCCTGTATGCTAACATGTGGAACCCCACTGAAAACACTTTCCTGCTCAGAATCCCAACTTTCTGCTCCCCATTGGAAGGCAAGGCTGCCCTCTAATGGCCAAAGGCAGTAACTGCATCCGGAATACAGTCCAGCAGGGGCTGCAATGGCATCAGTTTTGGTTTGTAGTGCTGTCTCAGTTCAGTTCACACAGGAAGCAGCACTGTCCAGATCGCCAGGCTTTAAAGTGGTCGATTAATGAGACTGTCACAAGTTACCGTGCTGGTGTGTCTGGTAAAGCGTGTTTCAAAACAACTCTTCCCCAAGCTTGCATTTATATCTCTTGCATGGGCTTATAAAGGAAACCAAAGGATTAACTGCATTTTACAGTATAAGCTAAAGCACCAATTTTGCAATTTACCTGGTACTGGGAGCATTTCTCACAATGACAAGCTGCCCTGGACTGTACCAAGCTGTGCACGGGAGGGGTGGGAGTGGTTAGGCCATAGGCTGTACCAAGCGGTGCTGAGGCGGGGTGTTATTAGCTATGCGGTGGGAGGGGTTGGTTAGGCCCTGGACTGTTGTTATTTGCTCGGGATCGGGGTGAACACCCCCGCAGTCTCCAGCATGGTTTTCCTGCGCGCCGTCTCCTTGGCGACGTTGTGGTTTAGTCGTCGGAGACGTTCCTGAGAGAGAGAGAGAGAGAGAGAGAGAGAGAGAGAGAGAGAGAGGAGAGAGAGAGAGAGAGAGGAATCAGACTGCATCTTACACAGCAGCCTATATTTTTCAAAACGCACGGTTCAAGAAGATGAATTAAACGGTAGATCTAACTGTAAAGCGATGATCGGTTTTGACGCGCAGCGTAGGAGGAGAGAAGCGAGATGAACAATGAGGCTGCAGAGTCCTTTATTACAATTCTCAATGCTTACCTCGAGTTCACTGCACTTAAAACAAATCACTACTTCATTTAAAAAAAAAAAAATAGTTTTAACTTTGCTCTCGTTGGGGTAGTCTGCACGGTTGCCGTAGTGACGAATGTTTTATTTTTTCAGTTCCATACAGAACTCAAAAGAGTGTATCAAGAGATTCTACGGCAGTGGAGGAATCTGATTGGTTGGAAAGGTTGTGATGGTGCAGAATCATGGCTCTATGCATTTAAGCGCAGTTTCACTTGTCGTATAATACACCACACCTCTCTGTGCTGTACCACGCTCCCCCCCCTCACCTGTGCGTTCTGCAGGATGTTGTTTACCAGGACCACCCTCCTCCGTGCGCTCAGCAGCTTCTTCACATAAGGGTCCAGGTCCAGCGCCACCTTCTGGTCTTCATTGATCCTGCACAACTCTATAGAGAAAACGCCATCGTGCAGGGCTGTTTAATCCAGTCCTGGTTTTACTGTCAGTTTAATGAGACACGCCTGAGCTTGTTACTTATACACTGGAGCTCATAGTAAAACCTGCAGCGGGTGAAACTGCTATGCAATATTATTATTATTATTATTATTATTATTATTATTATTATTATTATGTTTATTTAGCAGACGCCTTTATCCAAGGCGACTTACAGAGACTCGGGTGTGTGAACTATGCATCAGCTGCAGAGTCACTTACAACTACGTCTCACCCGAAAGACGGAGCACAAGGAGGTTAAGTGACTTGCTCAGGGTCACACAATGAGTCAGTGGCTGAGGTGGGATTTGAACCGGGGACCTCCTGGTTAAAAGCCCTTTTCTTTAACCACCGGACCACACAGCCTCCTAATAGGAGTTGTATTTCCAGCCCTGTAGTGTGTGTGTGCGTGCGTGCGTGTGTGTGTGTGTACGCACGCGCTGTCTGTCTGAGTCTACTGCCCAGAAAGAGAGGAGAGAGGAAGGAAATGTGGTGCTGTACACCACAGCATTGCAATACAGGGCTTACCTCATGATCATGCAGATTGAAAAAACAAAGAGAAAGAAAAGAACAAAAGAGCAGAGAGATGAGCTTGGTGTTGCATATAGCTGCATGTTGTTACTGTGCCATTAGAGGGGAATTTACAGAGGAGGAGAGAGGCAGAGCGAGAGAGATAGAGAGA
The DNA here is from genome assembly GCA_030684275.1 of Acipenser oxyrinchus oxyrinchus. Lineage (NCBI taxonomy): Eukaryota > Metazoa > Chordata > Actinopteri > Acipenseriformes > Acipenseridae > Acipenser > Acipenser oxyrinchus. The sequence goes on along the minus strand of CM060280.1, from coordinate 6,604,976 downwards.
GGCAGAGCGAGAGAGGGAAAGAGAGAGATAGAGACAGAGAGGCAGGGACAGAGAGAGATCGAGAGAGGCATAGCGAGAGAGGGAGAGAGATAGATAGATAGATAGATAGAGACAGAGAGAGGAGAGGAGAGGCACAGAGAGATAGATAGATAGACAGAGGAGAGATAGAGACACAGAGAGATAGATAGAGACAGAGAGAGAGGGAGAGCGAGAGGCACAGAGAGATAGATAGATAGACAGAGAGAGGGAGAGAGATAGAGACACAGAGAGAGATAGATAGAGACAGAGAGAGAGATAGATAGAGACAGAGAGAGAGGGAGAGCGAGAGAGGTACAGAGAGATAGATAGATAGAGACAGAGAGAGAGGGAGAGCGAGAGAGGTACAGAGATAGATAGATAAAGACAGAGAGAGGCAGAGCGAGAGGCAGAGATAGATAGATAGATAGATAGATAGATAGATAGATAGATAGATAGATAGATAGATAGATAGAGACAGAGAGGGGGAGAGAGATAGAGACACAGAGAGAGACATATCAAGAGAGAGAGGCAGAGAGTGAGTGAGAGAGAGATAGAGACGCAGACAGAGAGGCAGAGCGAGAGAGAGGGGCAGAGAGTGAGAGAGAGAGAGAGAGAGAGAGGGAGGACAAGAGAGGGTGGGTGGGGTCTCCTACCTGAAGCCAGATTGTCAATGTGTTCCCGCAGCTCAACTTGACTCTCTCTGAAAAACACAACGCAAGGCGCACACAGTTAACAACAGCAAAACCAGAACTCACTTCCGGGTTCATGACAAGGACAGGACAATCAATCCCATGGTTCAATCGTGTGATCCCATGACTCAATCACTACAGACAGCAGAAGAAACAGACTTTTCTGCAATTTCTAATTTTGTAAGGGAAATTTAAGAAACAATCTACAACTATGTGACCATTGAAATTGATTGTGTAATCCTGTTATGTTATATACACTGCTGTGCAGAAGTCTTAGACATGTTGCATTGTTCTACTCTGATGATGAGAGTCAACGATTTACTCAAAGCCTCCACGAGTGTCTTCTACTGTTATAACAATCGCCGATCTGCAGCCAGGTTAACAGGAACGGTGAAACAAAATCAGATTACTTTGTTACAGAATCAGAAAGCACGGTAGAAGTGTTTTTGGAATGCCGTTTTTACAAATTACCAAATACTGTACTAGTTCCAGTGTTTTGATTTGCAATACTTTTCTCTGTATCAGTGTGCGTCCCGTTCCATTGCTGTGGTGTTTCCCCCACACCCCCCCCCTACCACACACACACACACACACACACACACACACACACACACACACACACACACACACACACACACACACACACACACACACACACACACACACACACACACACACACACACACACACACACACACACACCACACACACACACACACACACACACACACACACACACACACACACACACACACACACACACACCCACACACACACACACACACACACACACACACACACACACACACACACACACACACACACACACACACACACACACACACACACACACACACACACACACACACACACACACACACACACACACACACACACACACACACACGACACACACACAGCCACCACGAGCATCATCTACTACTACACACACATCACCGATCTACACACAGGCTAACACGACACGACGACACACAATCACACTACACTACTACACAATCACACAGCACAGCACAAGCATCTTGGAACACCGTTTACACACACCACACACACACTAGTTCCAGCGTACATTTGCAACACATTCACTACATCAGCACACATCCCATTCCATCACATGCACACACCCCCACACACACACACACCACACACACACACACACACACACACACACACACACACACACACACACACACACACACACACACACACACACACCCCACACACACACTCACAGTCACTCACTCACACTCACACTCACTTACTCACACTCGCTCACTCACTCACTCTGATGTTGCCCCCCGACGTTAATAACGCAACTACAGCGTATTACAGACTGCCTCGGAGATACGACCTGATAATAAGATAGCAGGTTCTACTTGCAGCTGGATTGAATTCATCGGTTTGTTGTGATGGGATCCCGACACCTTCTCACCAGCTGAGGCCCGGCCTTGTTAAACTGCCTGACAGATTTATTTTGAGACCGCGTTGCCCCTCTTACCTGACGGCGTGCACATGCAGGTCCAGCTGCTGAACGGCCGGTTTTAACAGATCCAGCAGACCCTCGGCAACAGCATCTGTACCGGAGGGAGTTTCGACCACCGCCAGAGCCGACATTTTTCCCCAGGAAGAGCGGCGGGTCGCGGGAAATGTAGTCTTTGGCGCTGCCGGAATGTAGTCCAAACCGACGCGCAGCACAGAAGGCATCATGGTAAATGTAGTCTTTAAAGGGAGGCGAATGAATGGGAGCGCAGGGGAGTGTGGGGAATGTAGTCCACGCCAGGGGAGGGTTACAGACCCACCGAGGAACGCAGAGGATAGTGGGAAATTGAGTCTTTAAGATAATGCAATATAAGAAATATTTTTTAAAAAACTCTAAATGGATGAACACATTAGTTGGGTGTATAATGCGCAGGGAGATTTTGGTTTCCGTGGGTTCTTAAATGATATATGACTATTTAATGAGTTTCTTTCAGTTTTTTTTATTTTTTTATAGAACGTTGAGTGGCGACGCTCATCTGCATGACGCATTTTACGCACTGCACGCACGCTGTTGCGTATGACGCATTCGTATAATAGGCTCCATTTTCTGTTGTTGGTCGCCATTTTGTCGTCGCTGAGAGGGAGTGAGTCTCGGTTAGGGAGAGGGAGAGGGCGATTCAATCACAAAACAAGAGCGTTTTAAAAAAAAACATTTGATTTCCGAGTTTAACAAAGCAGAAAAAACAGCAACCCGGCGCCCACTTACCTCGACCATAAAGACACGAGGGGGAAAAAACCAAAGTTTTATTCTCAGACGTAAGTCGGATTATCTTTCTGTGTGTCGTTGAAATTCTAATTCAAACTAAACATAAATATATGAACATGTACTAAGGTTTTTCTTTTGCTTGTTTGTTTGTTTTTTTTGTCGGTATTAATTTCTCTGTAGTTATATAATAAAACGAATCAAGACTAAATCTAAGTCTGCGTTTTACGTAATAAAATATATCTATGTAAAATATAATACTATATAACCATTTGATTTAGCTAGCTATGATGAACGTGTATGGTAAGGAAATATAATATTTAACTATACCCCCCCACCCTCGGCATGTGGAACCGTTTGTGAAGCAGAGATAGTGGGGGAGGGGTCCTGTGCCTTGTAAGCGGGTCGGACTGGATTTAATACATATTACCTGCCTTCATAAATAACGCCCATTTACTGTCTAAGACATTAAAATAATGTCAATCTACAAAATGAAATATCATTTTATAATAGTCGAGAGAGAAAAAAATGCGAAATTACACCCATGCATGCACTTGATGTAACATACAGTGTATATATATATATATATATATATATATATATATATATATATATATATATATATATACTGCTAGATTGTAAGGTTAATTCCTCACAATATTGAAAGATTTAAAAAAAAAAATGTAGAGGCTGGTTCACACTGCAAAACAAAAGCAGTTTGTCACTTTTGCGAAAGGACACTGCCTGCTTTAGGACGCACAACATAGCAGCTAATATATTAATACAGTAGTCTCCGGCTAAGAGAACACCCCTCGGGAAGCAAGCAAGCGAAGAGTTCTCTTAGCCGAAGAGTTCTCTTAGCCGAAGAGTTCTCTTAGCCGAAGAGTTCTCTAAGATGGAGTTAGCCACCAGACACAATATGAATCAATCAATCAATAAATACTTGCATATGTATTGCCTGTCATGATGCACGTGCGTCGACATATGAAATTGAACTGAAGTAAAAGCAAACTAGGCAAGTGTATGTTAATAAACTATTAGAATACAGTAACAGACAAACTGACGTTAATACAACTAAAGCAAAACACGGTCCAAAAGCTTAAATCGCCTGCGCTGTGAAATTAGCTGGCGGGTGTGTTTCGGCCTGTCACAACGGCAGAGGCAAAAATAATGGGTGATCGGGTTAACTTAAAGTTCATAAACTAACTGTCAAACTAAATTAACCCAGCACCCCTACACACGTTACAAAATGCAGCAGCAATATACAAGACATGCACATTGTTTATCAGAATGGTGAAGCAACTCGCCAGAACGGGGAAACGCCAGATTGGTCAGCGACTTGTGTCTGATTCAGGTTTTTTTTATTTTCAAGAGCTTTAACAATTGCCGACTTTGTGTAGCATAAGAAACAGCGGTTCATTTTGCCGTTTGTTTACATGCCATTTAGTAGCGCTGAGGTGCACTCGTGGAAATCAGAACACAAAACAATTTCGCCACAAGTGTTCCCTTAGTCAAAGTGTTCTCTTAGGAGACTACTGTATACTGTAATAAGTAGTTCATTGCTTATCCCCCTCTCTCCCCTTGTTTCCCTGCAGGTGTGCAGTGTTTTGCCGAAGGAAAATGAGCGCGCCCTCCAATCAGAAGGTTGTGCTGAAAAGCACCACCAAGATGTCCTTGAACGAGCGGTGAGGAGCCTGGCAGCAGCTAACAACCCCTGATAGGGAACCACCACCTTGTGCACAGGCACTGGGTGTACCATGGGCAGCACACATGTAAACCAGTGAAGGCATAGCCTTTTAAAGAGCCGTGCAAGGCTCTGGGGGTTTGTTCTTTAACCTGCCTGCAGCGCGGTACCAGCAACGCGGCCAGTCGCGCTGTACTGGGTGTAATGGTGGGACGGCATGGTGTCGTGATCTGTAACCGGCACTGCTGTCCTGGTAAGGTCTGTTCAAAGATGGGCTCTCTCTCTCTCTCTCTCTCTCTCTCACTACCCTCACACTCCTCATTCTCCACCTTGTCTCTCGAAATGTAACCTCCCCTTATTCACCGAGGGGGGGTAATCTGGTCGCCCGGTCCTGGTTCAGACGCATGTCTGCGGTCTGTGCTGTAAGCGGCAGGGCGACTGGACAATAGGCCCTTAGACCCTCCCCTCCGTCTGTGCTGCAGAGCTCAAGAGAGCGAGGGGGCGGGGCTTGTAAGAGGCCGTCTGTCTGTTTTGGCTTTTGTCTGTTTCCCATTCCCCTGTCGCTCTCATGGTTTCTCGTTGTTGCTGCTGCTTTCCATCGCTCGTGCAAATGCTTGTCCCGATATCTGGTCTTGTGGGTCTGTCGCCTTCTCTAGCTGCCTCATCCACCTGCAGTTCATTGCTGTGCCTCTCTGTATCGTATTGGGCGTACTGAATGATGAACTGGGAGCTTGCCAGCCTCCACACACTCCATGAACCAGTATTTTCTTTACCCTTTGTTGGCAAAGTCCCGTATGTATATGTACTGTAGACATATTTAGTTTTTTTTGGATGAAGACTATTTATGCTGCCACCTCCATACTAGATTCACTCCCTCCCAGTGCAGCAGTTATTTGTGTGGGGTGGGGAAAGATGTTTTAACCCTTGGCTTTTGCCCCTTTAACTGTGTGTGTGGATGTCAGCAATCTCTGCTCCCTATTGAGTTCTGTTCTAGCGGGCTATCTTTCCATCCATCTTTCTTCCCTTCCTCATTACCTTGCTCTTTTTGTTCCTAGCCCAGCTGTCTCCTCAGCAGAGACCCATTTTTCTGCCTTTAACATTCTCCGCTGTACCTCCTGCACGTGTGTCTGTCTAAATACCTTGAAAATGCACATCCAGCCCTCTGGAGATGATCAGACAGTTGTCTGTATAAAATGGAGCGGGAGAGAGGAGGAAGCTGCCTCTTCCACTGTGAAAGGATGATATAACTACCCCTTTTTTTTTTTTTTTCTCTCTTGGTTGGTGGTTTTTACGTTTTTATTTTTTATTTTTTGCTTTCGTAAACCTTCCCTCCCGTTCTGTGTTCAACCTTTGAAGCTTCACAAACATGCTGAAGAACAAGCAGCCGCTGCCGGTGAATATCCGCGCCAGCATGCAGCAGCACCACACAGCCAGCGCCCGCAACCGCCGGCTGGCCCAGCAGATGGAGAACCGTCCGTCCGTGCAGGCGGCGCTCAAACTCAAGCAGGTGAGACGCGCTGGGGAGAGGCTCGCGCGCGCGTGTGCGCCTTCACCCTCAACCCTTTCACGCATGCAGTATTTCATGTAACGTTTTCCATTGCTTTTGAGGTCATGGTGCATTTGCGTCATCCATATGTGCCCTGTATAAAGATGAAAAAAGAAACAAGGACCACAAATGGAGATTAGGTAAAGGGGCATTCAGAACAGAAAATAGGAGGCACTTTTTTTACACAGAGAATTGAGGGTCTGGAACCAGCTCCCCAGTAATGTTTTTTGAAGCTGACACCCTGGGATCCTTCAAGAAGCTGCTTGATGAGATTCTGGGATCAATAAGCTACTAACAACCAAATGAGCAAGATGGGCCAAATGGCCTCCTCTCGTTTTGTAAACCTTCTTATGTTCTTATGAATTCCAAGAGGGATTAGGTTGGGACCCAAAAATGATGATAAATTATACAGAATGCCGGTTTGGGGAAAAACAGAAAAAATAAAGGCTTTTGTTGATCAAGCCCTTTTATGGAAGCGCTGACAGTAAGCACAGACAGGGTTGAATTTAATCAGTTTCTTCTTTGCATTTTTGGGCCACTTTTGCCAAATTGCTATGGACTGCCTTTTCACATCTCCTGCATGAAATCTTGTTGTTCTTGCCTGTGAACAGCCACGGAAATGTAACTGCGTCGTGCTTTTGAGCAGTTCAGCGGCAGGCTGACCACATAGTATTGTTTCTACATGTGGTTTGGTCTTTGCTACCCTGACCATCGTCCCAGGCAGGCATGTAGGCGCTGAAGGGGTGGCTGGTGTCTCTGTGTTTGAATGTCTCCGTTCCTCCCACCAGAGTCTGAAGCAGAGGCTGGGGAAGAGCAACATCCAGGCGCGGCTGGGCCGGCCCGCCGGGGGCCTGCTGCGCGGGGGTCCAGGGGGCAGGGGCTTCCCCATGGGGGGTCTCAGAGGGGTGACCAGAGCGGGCTTTAGAGGAAGAGGCAGGGGAGGGCCTGGCAGGGGTGCCCTGGCTCTCAGAGGTGAGTTTACAGAAGGGTGGTTTTTATTTCCACAGGTTTTGCACCTGGTCTTTTCCGTTGTCCTTCTGAAGTAGTTATTTTTAGAATCCTTTTCGTAACTCTCTTTTTTTTTTATCACTGTATTGAATGCCCTTGGTTTGCATGCAGTCTGACTCTCGGGATGCTGTGTGTTGGGGAGCTTTAATATCGCCTCCTCCCGATCTCTCCCAGGGTTTTAAAAAGGCATTTCGTCCGAGAGACGAAACGCTAGAAAAATCTACTTGCCTCCTCACCGTCCCATAAAACACACAAATAAAATATCACTTTTGAGGACTTTGCTTTTATTAAATAATGAACACAATCAATTAGCGGTTTTAATCATTTGCTTCAGGAAATCAAGTAATGAAAACGTAAATTAGTCCAAGCAAAACTGAGCCTGTCTAATTTTTGTGCATGATACACACAAATAATTAAACTAAAAATGTTACGTCAGACTTTTAGGTAGGAGATCACTAAATGACACTTAAGGAGACATTTCTGAAGATTTTGGTGCATTTTAAAACTTTTATTTTTTACATTCAAACTAGGTAATCATGGTATTTCATCAGAGTGAATGTTATTCTCTCAAGTCTTCAGTTTCTCAGCTGTTTAGAAATATCTATACTTTCGGTAGATATTAGATACACAAGCGGAAAGTCATGTCAGTCAGACCTCAAACAGGTAGAATGCTCACTGGAGCGGAAGGGTTAAATGATTGGTTTCTAAACTTCATTACCCAGAAGAACGAAGATCACGCTTGTTTTAATACGTTTTGGTTTCCTATATGGCCATTGGATAAAGAGAAATAATAGTTTTGTGGGCGTTTTCAGTGGGAGACTTGGGGTACTCAGTGGAGAGTCGAGTCAGAATTCAGAAAAGGTAGCAGTTTAGTAAGAGTGCAGTGCTATGGAGTGATTTCAAAGTTTAATTAAAAAGTAATTCAATCAATCAATAGCTTTACAAACCTACTGCCAACCACCCGATTTTAAAGTAGCTTTTAAAAAAAATAAATTGCTAAACCGTTACATATAAAATAGTTTCAGGGTAATTGTTAAATATTCTTCCTAGAGCTGGCGGTCAGACTTCACTGGGCTCTGCAGAGAAAGGCAGTTTTTTAATAGTATTACATCACAGTCTCTTTGTCTCTCGAGGATGGCGCGCAGCAGTGGTTGCACATTGGTTCTAAGGAGAGCAGTAATATTTGTTGGCGTGGTGCTGTTGTGTGCCTAACCCTCTCCTCTCCTGCCTCGCTCTCCCAGGTGCAGGGATGATGCGCGGCCGGGGCGCTGCCCCCAGGCTGGCTCTGAGAAGGGGGCTGCGGCAGCGTGGGGGGGTGATGGGGCGCGGAGCGGCTCTAATGGGCCGAGGGGCTGGGGGGCTCGGCCGAGGAGGACTGGGAGGCAGAGGTGAGTCCAAATCCAATTTGTATTGAGAGACTTGGGGTCAAATTCCATGGCTTTTATTTTAGCAGTGGCTTTATTTTATTTATGTTTTGTTCGGATTGAGCTCTCCATAGGCAAGAGTCATTGCTGTCAACTGGGCTAATCCAAGTGAAGAAACAGCTGCCCTGTTTTGTGTGGATTTCTGTGCCCAGCAGTCTAAAGCCCAGGACACGCTGCCCAGTGCGATTATATGTATATTTTTTTGTCACTTCAGGCAGTGTATTCTGCTTTGCAAAGCGATTTTTACAGGATCGACGGTTTTGTCAGCGTGCAAAGTTTTTAAACGTGTTTCATATTTTGTGATGCGATTCCCTCTGATCAGCTAGTGTGTTATACCCACTCACAAGTCTCGGTCAACAACCAGTGAGTTCACTGTGCTGGTCATGTGACTGGAGACATGCATCTATTCTCTGTGTCCAAGTCATTATTTTATTACTATAACATCTCAAAAAACTTGGCAAATGCCCGTGATATTCTCTGAGTGCTGGATGCGGAAGCAGCTGTCTTGTTTGTTTATGTCCGTGTTATCTCTGTGGTGAAGGGACGATGTGCCTCCATGGTTTTTTTTGTTTTTTTTTTACTTCTATTGGCCTCATTTGAAAGCTTTTTTCTCTGCTTTTTTCTGGAGAAAAAACGACTAGAGACCCGTGCTTGACGTCTTTGGACCGGAAAGGAAAAATTGTAATGTCGGAACCGGAAAGGATTAATGGTGCTGACTCGTACATGATCAATCGAATTACAGCAAACTTTGCAAAATAGTATCCCACCATCCTCCTATAGATAATCAGAAAATGTTTTAGCTTTCGTCTTTTGCTGAAACATTGCTTTTTAAAAATGTGTTTTCTTTGTTGGTGCAGCAGACACGCGAGTGAAGTCACATGATGGATTGACTCGGCTTGGCTGGGTGTCTTGCAAAAAAAAAAAAAGAAGCTGCAGTCATGAGGAGAAAACACAACGCTGCAAAATTCTATTCCCAAAATGCCTAATTCCGTTCTCAATGCCTAGCTCCTTAAAACACAAATCAGAGCCAACAGATTGTCTAACTGGCGACAAACCAGTAGCCCTAATTATACGTTTTCCCTTCATTGTAAATAAATGTGATTTTAGTATAATTGTAATGCTATTAATCCAATGAGTCATACAGCATGATTATAGCAGCAGTTAAGTATTCTGTAAATATTTTCTCTAATAGTTAAACTACAATGCTTATGGGATGTCAGAGCTTGTTTGCAAACGATACAGACACACGCCAACTTTCAAGAACTTGATATATAGCCTCATATGTTTCTGGCACAAATGTCCCAGTAGTGCTTTTACCAACACGGTACTGTGGATCTGTGCTTAATAATAACTCCAGCAGAAAGTCAAAGGAATGTATATCTGTACGCAAGAAGCTGCGATAGTCCTTTGGGTCTTCAGATTTCATGCCTCCTAGTGATCCATTGTTTTGTCCACACGACAAAATTGTAGATATTAGTACTGCCATAGCCTTATTGGTTTGCCCCATTGTGCATTCAGGGCAAGTGAAACATGAGGAAAAACTCACAAATTGTGTGTCCCTTCCGGCAGTGTGTGATGCCCGCTCGCTAATGTATTAGCGATTCGACTTGCTTCATTGAGATGGCATTGGGCAGTGTGTACCAGGCTTCAGAAAAGCAGCAGTGATTGCAAACCCAAGCAGCTGTTTCTTCACTTGTTTCACTCTGAATGATAAATCGGCTCAGTCAACACCAGCGACCTGCGCCTGGTTTCTATAGAGACCTCAAGCCGAATAATCTGTTTCTGCAGCACTAACGTGAACTGGAGGATCTGGGTTCACTACAGTTACTGCTATCATGCGCCTTTCATTTATAGAAAACGAATGACTACTTTTGAATATACTGTGTTACACAAAAGTTATTCTACAGTTTGAGCTTTCCTCGTGGAAAAGGGTGTTTGTTAAATGAACAAAAAAAAAATGCAGTGTGTTCCTACCCTGTGAATGCCAGTTCCTTTCTCGTGGCTTTGTTTCCAGGTCGTGGAGGAATGGGGCTCCGAGGGCGTGGCGGGTTTGTTGGGCGTGGCAGGGGTCGCGGCCGCGGGAGGGCGGTGGGACACCCCAACGTCACCAGAGAACAGCTGGACAATCAACTGGACGCCTACATGTCCAAAACCAAGGGACACCTGGATGCAGAGCTGGACGCTTACATGGCTCAGGCAGAAGCAGACGGCAATGAATAACACTGACCCAGACACTGGAGCCTGACTGTAAATAACCTGCTCTCTGTCTCCCACACACACTCACACACACTCACACACTCGCAACCTCTCCCTCTCGCACGCATACAGACCCAACACACAGCTGCAGTGAAGAGAACGACAACAAAATATGGAGTGCCTCGAATCTTGTTTCTGGGAAAACAAATGTACTGCCAGTTGAATTTTTGGGCATGCTAACTTGGGTGACCTTTTTTTTTTGTTTGTTTAAATAGCCCCCCCATAGACACACACACACTATTTTGTGAGTTCTGGAATACCTCCCTCCCTCCCGCTCTCGCTAAATTGAACTGACAGTTTTAAAATGTTGCAGACCGTCCTATCCTTTTGGATGTTATGCCTGTTCTGTGTGAATTCTCCAGTTTTATTTTTTTTATATTAGTTTTTTTTTTTAAAATAAAAAGTTTAATTAAGTTTGAATGTTACACTTCTGTCTGCTGTTAATGTTCCCTACTCTTGAAGGCAGATTATAAGGAATGCTAGTTTAGTTAGAAGAATAGAGCTCTAATGGTCTATATACTCTCAAATAAGTGTTAAGTAGATTGCTACTGTGGTATTCTCATGATAATTCAAACTATAATGATGTGCTCTGCCCCATAAACCCATGTGTAACGGGTGTAAGGACTGTTTGATGAATCATAAGAGGTATATCAGGGATGTAAGACCAACACCACCTCACTCGTTACAGTGCACAGTGTCTCTTGAAAGATGAGTAAGTGTGTTTTATAGCTGCTATACATACTCTGCCTAATTCCCCTATTTATTTATTTTTTCTTTTGACCAAATAGTCCTTCATTAAATGATCATTTGATCTCATGTTATAGGAGTATCCCATCAGGGCCATCACGCATATCGTATTGCAACCTACATATCGCGATATTTATTTATCTATCTGTCTATCGTGACATTACTGTATATAGTCACACCCCTGAAGCAAAGTCTTTGTTATAAATCACGTATGAGAAATGAACGGGTAAGAGTTTGTCTGAATTCCAATGCATCTTATCCTGTGTGCAGGACAAGCATTATTATTATTAAAAAATATGTTTAGTAGTTAATGAGTACAATCTTATTTTTTTTTAATTATTATTTATGAAAAGTGAGTGTAGTAATGTCTCTGTTATAACAGATGATTGCGTGCAGTTTGAGGAGGCGGAACCCATGACCTCTCTTCTAGCAATAGGAGTCACACAGCATGTGAACTGGTACCCTGCAGCCAGGCAGGCATTCTTACCAGGAGGCTTCTGCAGGCACTAAGGCAGCTCAGTGCGCTGCTTCAACGAGCTGCACAAAATAAATTCTATATCGACCCATGTCCTCAGTATTTTAAGATGACTGAACAAGACAGTAATCAATCAAGCAACGGTAACAGTATATCCAAACATTTTAATAAATCAAGTATGTAACATGATTAATAACTCGATTTAGTTATTATTCAAACATGTTAATAGCTTCGGATTAGTCACAAAACGTATTAATCATAGGCATCAATAGGATTTATAAATTAATGTTATCAAGTACAAAAGTTAGTGTGTATATATATATATACATATACAGAAACATTTTCATATATATATATATATATATATATATAAAGTCTGCCTTGAAACTTAGCCCACAGTACAAATGCATTCAACACAACTCATAAGCAGAAAAAAAAATTACATGAACACACAACAAATGAATATCTCAAAAGCATGTCATTTTTACCATGCGTTGATTCCATCTGCCAGCAGAGCAATCACGTGACCTTAACAACCCTAACCTATTGCCAGAGCGCTGGCTCCGTGTCCCGCCTCCAGATAGACAATCTCTTGGCTCTGATTTGTGGATTTGTGTTTTAAGGCTGGGCCCGGGTGCTGTTGTTACCGGTACACTGGGGCTATAATCAAGCTCGTGGGTTAAGCCTGGAATGCCACAACTCGACACGATACGACCATCATGACAGTAAAAACAGACGTAACGAAGAGCACAGCGTGTGGTTTCACTAACACTACTGTGCAGAATAAATGATTTTTTTCCTATGGGTAAATATTGGGACTTTCTTCCTATGCATCGGGACGCGGGACATTTGCTAGGAAATCGGGACTGTCCCGACCATATAGGGACTGTTGGCATGTATATATAAATGTGACTAAATAAATAAATAAGACATTTCTTTAAAATATGTGTCGAACAGGGATCCCCAACAAATGTCTGGAAATAAATGACGCTCGTTTAATGCAGCATGAAGCCGCTGCAATATTCAGAACAGAATGTTTTGTTTTCCATATAGATTGTTGTCCAGAAAGCTCGTATTTTAATTACAAATAAAGCATTTTTTATTCAGTATTATTATTTTTTAAATGGTATTAAAATATATATATATTTTTTTATTTTATTTTGTATTTTATTTATATTATCTATAAAATGACATTTAAAAAAAAAAAAAAAAAAATATTCCTAGCAGAGGATGGTTTCGATCCATCGACCTCTGGGTTATGGGCCCAGCACGCTTCCGCTGCGCCACTCTGCTGAACACGAAATTCATTGTGATTTAACTCCCTATAAAAACCTGATCTGTGTCGACACCGCCACCTGGTGAAAGCTGCCCGAATAACGGCACCGTTTCAACCATGTTCCGCCTTCCCTGTCCCAAGCAGCCAATCATCGTTAAGTGTGCTCCCCCCTGCGTACGTGATTGGCTGCAGCAAGGTTTAGATTAAGCGACCATACAGCGATACAAAGACACCGGTGATCCTGCAAGCAGCGTGCATCGGGCTTGTGTTTTCAATCCTCTCAGCGTTTCAAAAAAACATCCACAACGTCGTACACAATCATGAGGTAAATACTAGATTGCTACTACACGCAAACTGCAACTTATCTTAAAAATAATAATGTTTTTACGATATCATTAACGGTTGAATTGTTTGGGGGGGGAGAACTGGCCGTAGGCCCATTTGAATCCCCGAAGCTCGAGTAAACGGAGTCGCTTCTTGGGCAGGAGGAGCCCACGTTTGGTTTCTTTCGCGAGGAAATACTTTATCGTACCCTCGCGTCTAGCAGTACGGTATACGGTACTGGACAATGAGAGAGGAAAGAGGTCTGTTTTTAGAAAACTTCCTAGACGCCGTTGTTTGCAATGAATGGGTTTGTAGGAGTCGCTATTATTTGTTCTCCCCACGGCCTGGTTTGAATCCAGTCCCCACCTCGTGTGTATATACAGGACTTTGCAGCCCAAATAAATCCCGTACCTGGACGTTGTTTACCCGGGTGTGTAGCGGGTTTTGTAAATGGACGTGTTTGTAAATGTGCTGTGAATTCGGAGCAGGGGGACGCAGCCTGGCTCCCGGTGGCACAGGATGGTAACGCCTCGGGCAGCAACTTTGTATGTTTTAAAATCTTTCTGTTTTAGCCGCCAACAATGGACTGCTGAATTCATTTTCGGTTCGCGTCACTGTATTTCCTTTGTGTTTTTATTACCGTGTTGTTTCATTCAGCGGGTGTGTATTTTGCTTTTAATGGTAAATATCGTGTTGTGTTTTTAGGGGACGGGGGTACTGCATTTTAAATATAACCTATTTTTCTTGTAAGCCCGGCGCTAGTTTTCCGTTTCTACAATGCGCGCTGCAGTTAAATTCGTGTGCAATACTATTCCACTTGAACGTTGCTTGTCCGAGCTGGTTGTGTCGCTCTGTGTTGGGCAGGCTGAGCTGGTTGTGTTGCTCTGTGTTGGGCAGGCTGAGCTGGTTGTGTCGCTCTGTGTTGGGCAGGCTGAGCTGGTTGTGTTGCTCTGTGTTGGGCAGGCTGAGCTGGTTGTGTCGCTCTGTGTTGGGCAGGCTGAGCTGGTTGTGTTGCTCTGTGTTGGGCAGGCTGGGCTGGTTGTGTCGCTCTGTGTTGGGCAGGCTGAGCTGGTTGTGTTGCTCTGTGTTGGGCAGGCTGGGCTGGTTGTGTCGCTCTGTGTTGGGCAGGCTGAGCTGGTTGTGTTGCTCTGTGTTGGGCAGGCTGAGCTGGTTGTGTCGCTCTGTGTTGGGCAGGCTGAGCTGGTTGTGTCGCTCTGTGTTGGGCAGGCTGAGCTGGTTGTGTCGCTCTGTGTTGGGCAGGCTGAGCTGGTTGTGTCGCTCTGTGTTGGGCAGGCTGAGCTGGTTGTGTTGCTCTGTGTTGGGCAGGCTGAGCTGGTTGTGTTGCTCTGTGTTGGGCAGGCTGAGCTGGTTGTGTTGCTCTGTGTTAGGCAGGCTGAGCTGGTTGTGTCGCTCTGTGTTGGGCAGGCTGAGCTGGTTGTGTTGCTCTGTGTTGGGCAGGCTGAGCTGGTTGTGTTGCTCTGTGTTGGGCAGGCTGAGCTGGTTGTGTTGCTCTGTGTTGGGCAGGCTGAGCTGGTTGTGTTGCTCTGTGTTGGGCAGGCTGGGCTGGTTGTGTTGCTCTGTGTTAGGCAGGCAGGCTGAGCTGGTTGTGTCGCTCTGTGTTAGGCAGGCAGGCTGAGCTGGTTGTGTCGCTCTGTGTTGGGCAGGCTGAGCTGGTTGTGTTGCTCTGTGTTGGGCAGGCTGAGCTGGTTGTGTTGCTCTGTGTTGGGCAGGCTGAGCTGGTTGTGTCGCTCTGTGTTGGGCAGGCTGAGCTGGTTGTGTCGCTCTGTGTTGGGCAGGCTGAGCTGGTTGTGTTGCTCTGTGTTGGGCAGGCTGAGCTGGTTGTGTTGCTCTGTGTTGGGCAGGCTGAGCTGGTTGTGTTGCTCTGTGTTGGGCAGGCTGAGCTGGTTGTGTTGCTCTGTGTTGGGCAGGCTGAGCTGGTTGTGTCGCTCTGTGTTGGGCAGGCTGGGCTGGTTGTGTCGCTCTGTGTTGGGCAGGCTGAGCTGGTTGTGTCGCTCTGTGTTGGGCAGGCTGAGCTGGTTGTGTCGCTCTGTGTTGGGCAGGCTGAGCTGGTTGTGTTGCTCTGTGTTGGGCAGGCTGAGCTGGTTGTGTCGCTCTGTGTTGGGCAGGCTGAGCTGGTTGTGTCGCTCTGTGTTGGGCAGGCTGAGCTGGTTGTGTCGCTCTGTGTTGGGCAGGCTGAGCTGGTTGTGTCGCTCTGTGTTGGGCAGGCTGAGCTGGTTGTGTCGCTCTGTGTTGGGCAGGCTGAGCTGGTTGTGTCGCTCTGTGTTGGGCAGGCTGAGCTGGTTGTGTCGCTCTGTGTTGGGCAGGCTGAGCTGGTTGTGTCGCTCTGTGTTGGGCAGGCTGAGCTGGTTGTGTCGCTCTGTGTTGGGCAGGCTGAGCTGGTTGTGTCGCTCTGTGTTGGGCAGGCTGAGCTGGTTGTGTCGCTCTGTGTTGGGCAGGCTGAGCTGGTTGTGTTGCTCTGTGTTGGGCAGGCTGAGCTGGTTGTGTCGCTCTGTGTTGGGCAGGCTGAGCTGGTTGTGTCGCTCTGTGTTGGGCAGGCTGAGCTGGTTGTGTCGCTCTGTGTTGGGCAGGCTGAGCTGGTTGTGTCGCTCTGTGTTGGGCAGGCTGAGCTGGTTGTGTCGCTCTGTGTTGGGCAGGCTGAGCTGGTTGTGTCGCTCTGTGTTGGGCAGGCTGAGCTGGTTGTGTCGCTCTGTGTTGGGCAGGCTGAGCTGGTTGTGTTGCTCTGTGTTGGGCAGGCTGAGCTGGTTGTGTTGCTCTGTGTTGGGCAGGCTGAGCTGGTTGTGTTGCTCTGTGTTGGGCAGGCTGAGCTGGTTGTGTTGCTCTGTGTTGGGCAGGCTGAGCTGGTTGTGTTGCTCTGTGTTGGGCAGGCTGAGCTGGTTGTGTTGCTCTGTGTTGGGCAGGCTGAGCTGGTTGTGTTGCTCTGTGTTGGGCAGGCTGAGCTGGTTGTGTTGCTCTGTGTTGGGCAGGCTGAGCTGGTTGTGTTGCTCTGTGTTGGGCAGGCTGAGCTGGTTGTGTTGCTCTGTGTTGGGCAGGCTGAGCTGGTTGTGTTGCTCTGTGTTGGGCAGGCTGAGCTGGTTGTGTCGCTCTGTGTTGGGCAGGCTGAGCTGGTTGTGTCGCTCTGTGTTGGGCAGGCTGAGCTGGTTGTGTCGCTCTGTGTTGGGCAGGCTGAGCTGGTTGTGTCGCTCTGTGTTGGGCAGGCTGAGCTGGTTGTGTCGCTCTGTGTTGGGCAGGCTGAGCTGGTTGTGTCGCTCTGTGTTGGGCAGGCTGAGCTGGTTGTGTCGCTCTGTGTTGGGCAGGCTGAGCTGGTTGTGTTGCTCTGTGTTGGGCAGGCTGAGCTGGTTGTGTCGCTCTGTGTTGGGCAGGCTGAGCTGGTTGTGTCGCTCTGTGTTGGGCAGGCTGAGCTGGTTGTGTCGCTCTGTGTTAGGCAGGCTGAGCTGGTTGTGTCGCTCTGTGTTAGGCACGCTGAGCTGGTTGTGTCGCTCTGTGTTAGGCAGGCTGAGCTGGTTGTGTTGCTCTGTGTTGGGCAGGCTGAGCTGGTTGTGTTGCTCTGTGTTGGGCAGGCTGAGCTGGTTGTGTTGCTCTGTGTTGGGCAGGCTGAGCTGGTTGTGTTGCTCTGTGTTGGGCAGGCTGAGCTGGTTGTGTTGCTCTGTGTTGGGCAGGCTGAGCTGGTTGTGTTGCTCTGTGTT
The DNA here is from genome assembly GCA_030684275.1 of Acipenser oxyrinchus oxyrinchus. Lineage (NCBI taxonomy): Eukaryota > Metazoa > Chordata > Actinopteri > Acipenseriformes > Acipenseridae > Acipenser > Acipenser oxyrinchus. The sequence goes on along the minus strand of CM060280.1, from coordinate 6,587,565 downwards.
GGGCAGGCTGAGCTGGTTGTGTTGCTCTGTGTTGGGCAGGCTGAGCTGGTTGTGTTGCTCTGTGTTGGGCAGGCTGAGCTGGTTGTGTTGCTCTGTGTTGGGCAGGCTGAGCTGGTTGTGTTGCTCTGTGTTGGGCAGGCTGAGCTGGTTGTGTTGCTCTGTGTTGGGCAGGCTGAGCTGGTTGTGTTGCTCTGTGTTGGGCAGGCTGAGCTGGTTGTGTTGCTCTGTGTTGGGCAGGCTGAGCTGGTTGTGTTGCTCTGTGTTGGGCAGGCTGAGCTGGTTGTGTTGCTCTGTGTTGGGCAGGCTGAGCTGGTTGTGTTGCTCTGTGTTGGGCAGGCTGAGCTGGTTGTGTTGCTCTGTGTTGGGCAGGCTGAGCTGGTTGTGTTGCTCTGTGTTGGGCAGGCTGAGCTGGTTGTGTTGCTCTGTGTTGGGCAGGCTGAGCTGGTTGTGTTGCTCTGTGTTGGGCAGGCTGAGCTGGTTGTGTTGCTCTGTGTTGGGCAGGCTGAGCTGGTTGTGTTGCTCTGTGTTGGGCAGGCTGAGCTGGTTGTGTTGCTCTGTGTTGGGCAGGCTGAGCTGGTTGTGTTGCTCTGTGTTGGGCAGGCTGAGCTGGTTGTGTTGCTCTGTGTTGGGCAGGCTGAGCTGGTTGTGTTGCTCTGTGTTGGGCAGGCTGAGCTGGTTGTGTTGCTCTGTGTTGGGCAGGCTGAGCTGGTTGTGTTGCTCTGTGTTGGGCAGGCTGAGCTGGTTGTGTTGCTCTGTGTTGGGCAGGCTGAGCTGGTTGTGTTGCTCTGTGTTGGGCAGGCTGAGCTGGTTGTGTTGCTCTGTGTTGGGCAGGCTGAGCTGGTTGTGTTGCTCTGTGTTGGGCAGGCTGAGCTGGTTGTGTTGCTCTGTGTTGGGCAGGCTGAGCTGGTTGTGTTGCTCTGTGTTGGGCAGGCTGAGCTGGTTGTGTTGCTCTGTGTTGGGCAGGCTGAGCTGGTTGTGTTGCTCTGTGTTGGGCAGGCTGAGCTGGTTGTGTTGCTCTGTGTTGGGCAGGCTGAGCTGGTTGTGTTGCTCTGTGTTGGGCAGGCTGAGCTGGTTGTGTTGCTCTGTGTTGGGCAGGCTGAGCTGGTTGTGTTGCTCTGTGTTGGGCAGGCTGAGCTGGTTGTGTTGCTCTGTGTTGGGCAGGCTGAGCTGGTTGTGTTGCTCTGTGTTGGGCAGGCTGAGCTGGTTGTGTTGCTCTGTGTTGGGCAGGCTGAGCTGGTTGTGTTGCTCTGTGTTGGGCAGGCTGAGCTGGTTGTGTTGCTCTGTGTTGGGCAGGCTGAGCTGGTTGTGTTGCTCTGTGTTGGGCAGGCTGAGCTGGTTGTGTTGCTCTGTGTTGGGCAGGCTGAGCTGGTTGTGTTGCTCTGTGTTGGGCAGGCTGAGCTGGTTGTGTTGCTCTGTGTTGGGCAGGCTGAGCTGGTTGTGTTGCTCTGTGTTGGGCAGGCTGAGCTGGTTGTGTTGCTCTGTGTTGGGCAGGCTGAGCTGGTTGTGTTGCTCTGTGTTGGGCAGGCTGAGCTGGTTGTGTTGCTCTGTGTTGGGCAGGCTGAGCTGGTTGTGTTGCTCTGTGTTGGGCAGGCTGAGCTGGTTGTGTTGCTCTGTGTTGGGCAGGCTGAGCTGGTTGTGTTGCTCTGTGTTGGGCAGGCTGAGCTGGTTGTGTTGCTCTGTGTTGGGCAGGCTGAGCTGGTTGTGTTGCTCTGTGTTGGGCAGGCTGAGCTGGTTGTGTTGCTCTGTGTTGGGCAGGCTGAGCTGGTTGTGTTGCTCTGTGTTGGGCAGGCTGAGCTGGTTGTGTTGCTCTGTGTTGGGCAGGCTGAGCTGGTTGTGTTGCTCTGTGTTGGGCAGGCTGAGCTGGTTGTGTTGCTCTGTGTTGGGCAGGCTGAGCTGGTTGTGTTGCTCTGTGTTGGGCAGGCTGAGCTGGTTGTGTTGCTCTGTGTTGGGCAGGCTGAGCTGGTTGTGTTGCTCTGTGTTGGGCAGGCTGAGCTGGTTGTGTTGCTCTGTGTTGGGCAGGCTGAGCTGGTTGTGTTGCTCTGTGTTGGGCAGGCTGAGCTGGTTGTGTTGCTCTGTGTTGGGCAGGCTGAGCTGGTTGTGTTGCTCTGTGTTGGGCAGGCTGAGCTGGTTGTGTTGCTCTGTGTTGGGCAGGCTGAGCTGGTTGTGTTGCTCTGTGTTGGGCAGGCTGAGCTGGTTGTGTTGCTCTGTGTTGGGCAGGCTGAGCTGGTTGTGTCGCTCTGTGTTGGGCAGGCTGAGCTGGTTGTGTCGCTCTGTGTTGGGCAGGCTGAGCTGGTTGTGTTGCTCTGTGTTGGGCAGGCTGAGCTGGTTGTGTTGCTCTGTGTTGGGCAGGCTGAGCTGGTTGTGTTGCTCTGTGTTGGGCAGGCTGAGCTGGTTGTGTTGCTCTGTGTTGGGCAGGCTGAGCTGGTTGTGTCGCTCTGTGTTGGGCAGGCTGAGCTGGTTGTGTTGCTCTGTGTTGGGCAGGCTGAGCTGGTTGTGTTGCTCTGTGTTGGGCAGGCTGAGCTGGTTGTGTTGCTCTGTGTTGGGCAGGCTGAGCTGGTTGTGTTGCTCTGTGTTGGGCAGGCTGAGCTGGTTGTGTTGCTCTGTGTTGGGCAGGCTGAGCTGGTTGTGTTGCTCTGTGTTGGGCAGGCTGAGCTGGTTGTGTTGCTCTGTGTTGGGCAGGCTGAGCTGGTTGTGTTGCTCTGTGTTGGGCAGGCTGAGCTGGTTGTGTTGCTCTGTGTTGGGCAGGCTGAGCTGGTTGTGTTGCTCTGTGTTGGGCAGGCTGAGCTGGTTGTGTTGCTCTGTGTTGGGCAGGCTGAGCTGGTTGTGTTGCTCTGTGTTGGGCAGGCTGAGCTGGTTGTGTTGCTCTGTGTTGGGCAGGCTGAGCTGGTTGTGTTGCTCTGTGTTGGGCAGGCTGAGCTGGTTGTGTTGCTCTGTGTTGGGCAGGCTGAGCTGGTTGTGTTGCTCTGTGTTGGGCAGGCTGAGCTGGTTGTGTTGCTCTGTGTTGGGCAGGCTGAGCTGGTTGTGTTGCTCTGTGTTGGGCAGGCTGAGCTGGTTGTGTTGCTCTGTGTTGGGCAGGCTGAGCTGGTTGTGTTGCTCTGTGTTGGGCAGGCTGAGCTGGTTGTGTTGCTCTGTGTTGGGCAGGCTGAGCTGGTTGTGTTGCTCTGTGTTGGGCAGGCTGAGCTGGTTGTGTTGCTCTGTGTTGGGCAGGCTGAGCTGGTTGTGTTGCTCTGTGTTGGGCAGGCTGAGCTGGTTGTGTTGCTCTGTGTTGGGCAGGCTGAGCTGGTTGTGTTGCTCTGTGTTGGGCAGGCTGAGCTGGTTGTGTTGCTCTGTGTTGGGCAGGCTGAGCTGGTTGTGTTGCTCTGTGTTGGGCAGGCTGAGCTGGTTGTGTTGCTCTGTGTTGGGCAGGCTGAGCTGGTTGTGTTGCTCTGTGTTGGGCAGGCTGAGCTGGTTGTGTTGCTCTGTGTTGGGCAGGCTGAGCTGGTTGTGTTGCTCTGTGTTGGGCAGGCTGAGCTGGTTGTGTTGCTCTGTGTTGGGCAGGCTGAGCTGGTTGTGTTGCTCTGTGTTGGGCAGGCTGAGCTGGTTGTGTTGCTCTGTGTTGGGCAGGCTGAGCTGGTTGTGTTGCTCTGTGTTGGGCAGGCTGAGCTGGTTGTGTTGCTCTGTGTTGGGCAGGCTGAGCTGGTTGTGTTGCTCTGTGTTGGGCAGGCTGAGCTGGTTGTGTTGCTCTGTGTTGGGCAGGCTGAGCTGGTTGTGTTGCTCTGTGTTGGGCAGGCTGAGCTGGTTGTGTTGCTCTGTGTTGGGCAGGCTGAGCTGGTTGTGTTGCTCTGTGTTGGGCAGGCTGAGCTGGTTGTGTTGCTCTGTGTTGGGCAGGCTGAGCTGGTTGTGTTGCTCTGTGTTGGGCAGGCTGAGCTGGTTGTGTTGCTCTGTGTTGGGCAGGCTGAGCTGGTTGTGTTGCTCTGTGTTGGGCAGGCTGAGCTGGTTGTGTTGCTCTGTGTTGGGCAGGCTGAGCTGGTTGTGTTGCTCTGTGTTGGGCAGGCTGAGCTGGTTGTGTTGCTCTGTGTTGGGCAGGCTGAGCTGGTTGTGTTGCTCTGTGTTGGGCAGGCTGAGCTGGTTGTGTTGCTCTGTGTTGGGCAGGCTGAGCTGGTTGTGTTGCTCTGTGTTGGGCAGGCTGAGCTGGTTGTGTTGCTCTGTGTTGGGCAGGCTGAGCTGGTTGTGTTGCTCTGTGTTGGGCAGGCTGAGCTGGTTGTGTTGCTCTGTGTTGGGCAGGCTGAGCTGGTTGTGTTGCTCTGTGTTGGGCAGGCTGAGCTGGTTGTGTTGCTCTGTGTTGGGCAGGCTGAGCTGGTTGTGTTGCTCTGTGTTGGGCAGGCTGAGCTGGTTGTGTTGCTCTGTGTTGGGCAGGCTGAGCTGGTTGTGTTGCTCTGTGTTGGGCAGGCTGAGCTGGTTGTGTTGCTCTGTGTTGGGCAGGCTGAGCTGGTTGTGTTGCTCTGTGTTGGGCAGGCTGAGCTGGTTGTGTTGCTCTGTGTTGGGCAGGCTGAGCTGGTTGTGTTGCTCTGTGTTGGGCAGGCTGAGCTGGTTGTGTCGCTCTGTGTTGGGCAGGCTGAGCTGGTTGTGTTGCTCTGTGTTGGGCAGGCTGAGCTGGTTGTGTTGCTCTGTGTTGGGCAGGCTGAGCTGGTTGTGTTGCTCTGTGTTGGGCAGGCTGAGCTGGTTGTGTTGCTCTGTGTTGGGCAGGCTGAGCTGGTTGTGTTGCTCTGTGTTGGGCAGGCTGAGCTGGTTGTGTTGCTCTGTGTTGGGCAGGCTGAGCTGGTTGTGTTGCTCTGTGTTGGGCAGGCTGAGCTGGTTGTGTTGCTCTGTGTTGGGCAGGCTGAGCTGGTTGTGTTGCTCTGTGTTGGGCAGGCTGAGCTGGTTGTGTTGCTCTGTGTTGGGCAGGCTGAGCTGGTTGTGTTGCTCTGTGTTGGGCAGGCTGAGCTGGTTGTGTTGCTCTGTGTTGGGCAGGCTGAGCTGGTTGTGTTGCTCTGTGTTGGGCAGGCTGAGCTGGTTGTGTTGCTCTGTGTTGGGCAGGCTGAGCTGGTTGTGTTGCTCTGTGTTGGGCAGGCTGAGCTGGTTGTGTTGCTCTGTGTTGGGCAGGCTGAGCTGGTTGTGTTGCTCTGTGTTGGGCAGGCTGAGCTGGTTGTGTTGCTCTGTGTTGGGCAGGCTGAGCTGGTTGTGTTGCTCTGTGTTGGGCAGGCTGAGCTGGTTGTGTTGCTCTGTGTTGGGCAGGCTGAGCTGGTTGTGTTGCTCTGTGTTGGGCAGGCTGAGCTGGTTGTGTTGCTCTGTGTTGGGCAGGCTGAGCTGGTTGTGTTGCTCTGTGTTGGGCAGGCTGAGCTGGTTGTGTTGCTCTGTGTTGGGCAGGCTGAGCTGGTTGTGTTGCTCTGTGTTGGGCAGGCTGAGCTGGTTGTGTTGCTCTGTGTTGGGCAGGCTGAGCTGGTTGTGTTGCTCTGTGTTGGGCAGGCTGAGCTGGTTGTGTTGCTCTGTGTTGGGCAGGCTGAGCTGGTTGTGTTGCTCTGTGTTGGGCAGGCTGAGCTGGTTGTGTTGCTCTGTGTTGGGCAGGCTGAGCTGGTTGTGTTGCTCTGTGTTGGGCAGGCTGAGCTGGTTGTGTTGCTCTGTGTTGGGCAGGCTGAGCTGGTTGTGTTGCTCTGTGTTGGGCAGGCTGAGCTGGTTGTGTTGCTCTGTGTTGGGCAGGCTGAGCTGGTTGTGTTGCTCTGTGTTGGGCAGGCTGAGCTGGTTGTGTTGCTCTGTGTTGGGCAGGCTGAGCTGGTTGTGTTGCTCTGTGTTGGGCAGGCTGAGCTGGTTGTGTTGCTCTGTGTTGGGCAGGCTGAGCTGGTTGTGTTGCTCTGTGTTGGGCAGGCTGAGCTGGTTGTGTTGCTCTGTGTTGGGCAGGCTGAGCTGGTTGTGTTGCTCTGTGTTGGGCAGGCTGAGCTGGTTGTGTTGCTCTGTGTTGGGCAGGCTGAGCTGGTTGTGTTGCTCTGTGTTGGGCAGGCTGAGCTGGTTGTGTTGCTCTGTGTTGGGCAGGCTGAGCTGGTTGTGTTGCTCTGTGTTGGGCAGGCTGAGCTGGTTGTGTTGCTCTGTGTTGGGCAGGCTGAGCTGGTTGTGTTGCTCTGTGTTGGGCAGGCTGAGCTGGTTGTGTTGCTCTGTGTTGGGCAGGCTGAGCTGGTTGTGTTGCTCTGTGTTGGGCAGGCTGAGCTGGTTGTGTTGCTCTGTGTTGGGCAGGCTGAGCTGGTTGTGTTGCTCTGTGTTGGGCAGGCTGAGCTGGTTGTGTTGCTCTGTGTTGGGCAGGCTGAGCTGGTTGTGTTGCTCTGTGTTGGGCAGGCTGAGCTGGTTGTGTCGCTCTGTGTTGGGCAGGCTGAGCTGGTTGTGTTGCTCTGTGTTGGGCAGGCTGAGCTGGTTGTGTTGCTCTGTGTTGGGCAGGCTGAGCTGGTTGTGTTGCTCTGTGTTGGGCAGGCTGAGCTGGTTGTGTTGCTCTGTGTTGGGCAGGCTGAGCTGGTTGTGTTGCTCTGTGTTGGGCAGGCTGAGCTGGTTGTGTTGCTCTGTGTTGGGCAGGCTGAGCTGGTTGTGTTGCTCTGTGTTGGGCAGGCTGAGCTGGTTGTGTTGCTCTGTGTTGGGCAGGCTGAGCTGGTTGTGTTGCTCTGTGTTGGGCAGGCTGAGCTGGTTGTGTTGCTCTGTGTTGGGCAGGCTGAGCTGGTTGTGTTGCTCTGTGTTGGGCAGGCTGAGCTGGTTGTGTCGCTCTGTGTTGGGCAGGCTGAGCTGGTTGTGTTGCTCTGTGTTGGGCAGGCTGAGCTGGTTGTGTTGCTCTGTGTTGGGCAGGCTGAGCTGGTTGTGTTGCTCTGTGTTGGGCAGGCTGAGCTGGTTGTGTTGCTCTGTGTTGGGCAGGCTGAGCTGGTTGTGTCGCTCTGTGTTGGGCAGGCTGAGCTGGTTGTGTTGCTCTGTGTTGGGCAGGCTGAGCTGGTTGTGTCGCTCTGTGTTGGGCAGGCTGAGCTGGTTGTGTCGCTCTGTGTTGGGCAGGCTGAGCTGGTTGTGTCGCTCTGTGTTGGGCAGGCTGAGCTGGTTGTGTCGCTCTGTGTTGGGCAGGCTGAGCTGGTTGTGTTGCTCTGTGTTGGGCAGGCTGAGCTGGTTGTGTTGCTCTGTGTTGGGCAGGCTGAGCTGGTTGTGTTGCTCTGTGTTGGGCAGGCTGAGCTGGTTGTGTTGCTCTGTGTTGGGCAGGCTGAGCTGGTTGTGTTGCTCTGTGTTGGGCAGGCTGAGCTGGTTGTGTTGCTCTGTGTTGGGCAGGCTGAGCTGGTTGTGTTGCTCTGTGTTGGGCAGGCTGAGCTGGTTGTGTCGCTCTGTGTTGGGCAGGCTGAGCTGGTTGTGTCGCTCTGTGTTGGGCAGGCTGAGCTGGTTGTGTCGCTCTGTGTTGGGC